>ML809004.1:0-26927 GCA_009831015.1 Picea engelmannii
GATGTAAAAGACACAATGGTTCATTGACATTGTATTAATTAAAATAGTACAATTAATATCTTATATTGAAAATGCACATACTTATAATGAAGAGATACATTCCTATATTGAAGAAGTGCAATTGTTCACTTGTACATGACCATTGGAAGACTATATAAATGAAAATTCTTGTTGAAAGAGGGAGGGTCTCTGTTCTTGAAATATGAAGATCAATAACAGAGTCAGAGGCCAAGAAAGTAAATGAAGATATGCAACAAAATCCAAAGAAGATTATGAAGATTTGAATATTGAAGTACTTATCATAAAAATGGAGGTTGGGTGGTGCTAGGGAAGGTTGGAGTCTGCAAAGGATTTTGTAGCCTCTGTCCACTTGAAGATAGTAAACCAAGGTGTTGCAACATATTTCAGTTATAGCTAAAGAAACTAGGGAGTTGGTGCTGGTAAAATCTAGGGGGTTGCAACCTCCTTCTAGTTCCTTCTAGTAAAACAAGGAATTGGTGTTTCCTTTGAGTTGGAGCTCATAAATTATATGTAATATTTATTGAAAATAAGAAGAACATTTGTGAAGTTGGGTTTTCCACATTTAAATTTTGTGTATTGTACCTTTTTGTTGATCATTTGTTTTGATTTGACAAAATTAATAATTAAGTGGTTTTAAATTGTTGAAAAGGACAATACTGATTCACCCCCACCTCTCAGTGTTAAAAAATATTTCATCAATTGGTATCAGAGCTGGTTCCTTCATCACAGTCTAATCATTGGAAGGAAGATTCTAAGAAACCACAATGGAACAACAAGAAGGGATATCCTCAAACATAGATCCATTATTCAAAGGAGATAACTATGCATTCTGGGGTATAAGAATGAGAAGCTACCTAATGTAATTAGGATGTGATGTATAGATATCTATGATAAAGGGTTATCATGTAATAGAAACTGCTCCTTCAGACACAACTGCAAAGAAACTCTGCAATGATAATTCAAGAGCTGTAAATGAAATTCTGGGTGGAATGGAAAATAATGTATTTGTCAAAGTCATGCATTGTAAATCAATAAAAGAGATTTGTAACAAACTACAAATCATCTATGAAGGAGATGCATGTTATCCCCATTTTGTGGATAACTAAGGGGATTATGTCTCGAGACCCTTAGGTTGCAGATATGGAGTACCGAGAGACTACATAACCAACAATATCCTTTTGCACAAATGGAGACCCTTCTCACCACCATAGAGGTCCCAGATTTTAAAATGGCATCCACCACATCAACTAGCTTCCGGAAGGTAGTGGTCCTTGCTCCATGAGGTACAAGTCAGTATTAGGGTGAGCATAATTTCAATGCATTTGAGTATGTTGTATCTTAGATTTCTCTAGATTTCTCTAGATTTCATGATATATGCTTTGACATTTTTCCTTTTTCCCTGCTTCACCTTGGTGGTTGAAATTGTGCCCTAGTAAGTGGTCTCCTTGGGGATGGGTTTTCTACTAGGAACTCCCTTGAAGAGCCATCATATTGTTCCCGACCATACTTACCAATTTCCATAACTATTTCCCCCCATTTCCTTATCTCTTGGGATTTTAGGGTGTATTGACCCAAGAAGGGGTTTTCCCTCATTCTATGGGAAGAAGGGGTTGAAGGTCCACATGGATTGATGTTGGGTAAAAGATAAAATTCTATATATGAACCTTCTAGATGCTAGGGGAACCCACAATAAAATATGATTAAGAATGCTTAAAAGGTTAGTTGGAGGATAGGAGGTCTCATCACGAGCCAACCTATCTTGTCCATGAATATCTAGTGGTATGACATTACCATCATCTGGTCACCAAGCCAGGGTAATGGCTCTCAGTTGCATGGCTGAGAGAAAGGGGGTCTCATCACGAGCCAACCTTCTCATCTCCACTAGGTGTTTGTGGGTGGCATTTCCATTATCTGGACACCACACCAAGGCAGTGGCCTTCAATATTTCCTTAAAATTATGAAAGAATGAAATAATGAAAAAAATGGGCTTGAAAAAATTGCATTGCGGATGAAGGTACCATACACCCTCTACAAAGGCACCTGTGAATGATACACTATGACCTCTTGTATGTCATGAGTCATATTCCCATTGAGTCTTGACCCTAACCACTTCACCCACTTTACATGGATTAGAGAGAGATCTCTTGGAAAATCTCCTTGACCTAAGGCAAGATTTACCCAATAGGACACCTTGTCAACCCTCCCATATTGAAGTTTGACAAGTCACATAATGTCTTTGAGCAATTAATTATTTGATATAGTGATCTTTGATGCACATGCTTAGGTGGCTCATTTATTGATTGGATTCACTTATCATGATGTTATGACTTGAGATCCTTGTAGGGCATGCTTATTTGTCTTTACGAGACCTAGTTGGTGGACAATTTTGGAAGAACAAGCCTAGCTTGGGCTTACATGGGGCTTGAATCCCACAAGTGGATACTAAGGGCCCACATGCTGTATGAGAAAGGTCAAACTTGGAGGGCCTAAAATATGACTTGGACGACATAACCTATCCCCCACATGCCAAACATTTTTCCTAGGAGAGGAAAAACATCACTTCTAGATGCATGACGTCACCTAGGGGGGTTAGGGTTTGGTGGTGTGGTTGATATGCATTGGCACTTGGAAGTTTTGAGGAGAATTGGGCTTTGAACATGAAGGAATTAAATTGGATGCTTGACATGTGTCTTTGGCAAGCCTAACCACCCTCCTCCTACACCAACGACTTGCTCCTAGTACCAAAACGTCCCCTAAGGGGGTGACGTCCTTCTAAAATTAGGGTTTTCTTATGTGCAAAAGTGATTTGTAAATGAATGGTTTAATATTACTTCGTTGAGGGGGAAATATTAGGGTTGTTGACCCCTAGTATTGTGGTTTACCCCTAATTATGTGGACACATTATCTTAGTGACATTTTGTATAAATAAGATATCATAAGATCTCATTTTATCATAACTCTCCCTCTTGTGAGAAGTACTTGGTATGAAATATTCGCTACACTTGGAGTATTTTTCCTCTTGTGCTATGGAAAAATTGTTTTTGGTTATGGTTTGATGATGATGATGATGGTGCACTATCTCTAGGAGGTCATTCTCTTGCTTTTGTGGAGGTTTACTTTGGCATGTTAATGTTTTTTATTGAATGGTATGGTCTCTTTACTTTGTTATTATCATTTGTAATTAAGGATAAGGTTGTTTTGGATAAGGATAGATAGGGAGAATAAGGATATACACCCCTATACTAGTTTCCACCATAATTGTTAAGCTTTTAAAGTTATTTTGCAAGGGTTTAGTTGAGGAAGTAAGAGGATTTATGTTAAAGCAAGATTTGCCTCACCCTATGCAATCTTGCAGAGAGGGCCTTATTCCATTCCCCCATGCAGACTTACTTTCCCTGATTGATAAATCCAGAGACAAAAATAAATATTTTTCCAGTTGTACGCACCTTTCAAGCTATACAACAAGCGTATACGCTCGCTGCTCCACTACAACCCGCATACATCGGGATTTGTGCCAAAAAATCAAAATTAAATGTCGGGTTTCCATGTCACGATAGGAGATATCTGATCCTTGGCATTCCATATACTGGAAAATTTCTGACTTGGCCCTTCAGTTGCTTTTTGAAGGCTATAAAGAATCCAATTTCGAGCTATGGAAAAGGGGAGAGAGAATTCAACTTTGAGAGCAAAGTTACTCTGGAGAAATTATTTACTTCATATTGAGTCTGCATCCCTTTGTCCTTTAAGTATAAACACAATGTTCAACCCCCAAGCTCTTCCCTTATTGATGGAGAACATTTTTGTCTCCCTTATATGAGCTTGCCTTTTATGGAGAATTGAAGTGGTGGAGGCCCAATTGGAAGGAACTCAGTTTCTTGGTTCCGAACCGTGCCGACACGTAAGTCTGTAATATTTTCACTCCTGCTGATCATTTATCAATAGAAATACTCATTTCCTGTCCAGTTGATATCTTGCAAATATATGTATTATGATCCATGGGCATGTTTGTTTTGTATATTAATGGATTATGCTGTCTAATGTGCTAACCTTTTATATTATCACTATATGCTTGTTCCACTTGTTTGTTGAGAACTTCTTGCAGGTATAAAGATTTGGGTTGAAGTGCTCAACGATGGACATCATCAAACGTTTGGATGAGGTAGGCCTCTTTCTTACCTCCCTTGAACATCATTTTATATAGCATATGATGGAATTGAGTCGATTTCTACAATCATACCTGTTTGTTGTGGTCCACCCTAGCCATAGAGAGATTTTCCTCATAACAATTTACACTCCTCATCTTCAAACCCTAGCTAGGATAATTGACTTGGGAAGTAAGAGGGTTTACACCCCCAAGGATTTAATAACCCTATCTATTTCTTCTTGACCCCATCAACCCATAACTAAATACACTAATCTTGCATTGGAGAAACAAATTATTGCATTGGGAAACATGATTTCTTGTCACAACTTGGATTGTGTTCCTTGTGCCTTGGGCACCTCACAACCACTAGGGCATCCCCATCAAATGGATAATTATTGCTTCTGTTATAAAATTTCATATTCATCCATTAGGGCTGCAGAAAACCTAACTCATTTACTTGAATAAGTCCCTAATCAACCATTGGAATTTGCCCAAAGTTTGCACACTTACTCTTCTTGGTCTAGTGCATTTTTTGGAAAATTTTGGAGGGTTTTCAGTGGATGATTTTCTTGATGTAATACATTGAATGTTACAACCATAAGGATGATATAATTCTCTACAGAGAAGTGTTTACAACAACCTTGTCTTTTCATGCTAGAATATTGGTCTTTCATCTTGAGTTTAGCTAGTCATTAACTAGTCTTGCTCTTGTATCTTCTACTTGATATCTAGCATTTATTTTGCAGCTTGTGATGCCATTTTATTACTGATATACATTGTAACTAACAACTACTTTTAGGGAAATCAAGATTAACTTTCTTTTCTAAGTGATTATACTGCAATATATGCTTGTTTTTCTTGTGTCTCGAGCATGTACTTCACCATTTGCAAGTTATTCAACATACTTGACAAACCTTGGAATTTCCCAAGACTTCATTCCAATACTTTCACATCATCTAGATTTGAATTCTAGGGACTTCATCTCCATCTTCCTCAATCTTCATCTCATTCCCCCTAGGGTCACCGAGATTCCCCCCTTGAGGTGACTACCTCACCTCTAAAGTGATGGGGACACCTGCCTAAGGTGAAAGTGGGTAGGTGACCTCTTAGTTGTCACCATTTAGTGGTTGGGTCGGGATTTTCCCAACCTACAACTTGTGCAATAACATTTTTGCACCATTTCCGGGGAGGATTTTGAATCCTTTTCAGAACCTTAATGACACTTTGCAAGCTATCCCAAAGCCTTCCCATTAGCTTGCCTGATGAATCCACCCAAGGGACTTTCCCTTTCCACCTTTCTTGATGAGCTCATATTGAATCTCATCTGGCGACTCCACCTTCCCAGAACCCTTCCTTTCCCAAACCTTTCCCCCCTGGGAAGTTAAAGCCTTCTAAGGTTTACCAATGAAGGCCTCCTCTCAAGCCTCTCGATGTTAAAACTATTTTCCATAATACCCTTCCTCTTGCTCCAATGGCTCACCCTTGGGAAAAGGACCTTTAAAAACCTCTCAACATGTCCAACATCCAAGAATACCCTAATACGATGCCAAAGGAAGTCACAAGTGGTTGCTAAAGTTCCGAGGAAACAATGTGATAACTGCTGAGAACCATATTTATGTCATAGTCCGGGACACAGACAATGCATGTATTGAGCATGAAGATGTGGCCATGAAGTTATTTTCCTCATCATTGATTGAAGAAAATCTTGATTGGTTAAGAGGACTCCCTGACAATCATCTCACATCCTACAAATATTTTTCCAATTCATTCAGGAATAGATGGTCAAAAAAGGCAGATGGTGGGACACTTGGGGCTCAATTTAATCAGATAAAGAAAAAGGAGAATGAGACAGTAAAGGAATTTAATACTAGGTTTGACAGGTTGTACAATCAAATTCCAACATAGTTCCATCCTACAACAACATTAGTTCATCTCCTTTACATGAATGCTTTTGAAGGGTTGTTTCAATTTATTCTCAAAGACAAAAATCCCACATCATTGGCACAAGCCAAAGAGTACAATGGCAATATTGAAGAAAATCTCCTTGATTCAAGGGTTGAACCTTTTCACTACCCTTGTGTCAAAGCAGAAGAAAAAAATAAGGTTTCCAATAACAATGCTCCTAATCCGATTGCTCCCCTAACTCAAACGATAGACCAGATGAATACTCAGTTTATTCAGGTGCAAAATCAACTTATGAGACATATGACTACAATGCAAACAAATCAATCTGCTCCCATACCTCAATTTTTAAGAAAACAAAGAGATTCCACAGCCTGGAAACAAAGGTCTCAATAGAAGGCAAAGATCCCATATACTTTGAAACCAATTGGGACAGTTGATATAGAAGCTTGGTGCATCCTGTGCCAAGAACCCCACATAGAAGACAAATTCCCCCGACGAGACAAAGATTCTCTTGAAGATATGAATTTCATTGATATGATTTGCACTTTCCAAGAGGAACAAGTTACCCAAAAGAAGATGAATGAATCCAAAAGAAGAGGAGAAAGAGAGGGGAGACTTCGAGCCTTGAATCAATTGACAGATGATCAGAAGAAGGAATTAAGGAGGAGGGAATATTTGACCTACACTTGAAGAAATAAGACTCCATCCCCTCCATCACAGCCTGATACTCCTCTTCCATCAGTGGAGAAGGTGGCTTCACCACCTCCACCTCTAGTATGTAAGTTGATTCCTAAGCCAACTCCTATAGATGATATTCAATTAAATAAAGATGTTGCAAGCATGTTTGGAAAACTGAATATGACAGTCCCAGTGACAGAGATGTGTAAGTTCCCTTCTGTAAAAAGGGAAATTTTGAAAGTCTTACATGTGCCAAACAAGAAGGAATATCCTCCCATAATATTGAACATTGTGTATCTCTATCGGCCAAGGGACAAGAATCCCCCTTTCTATCTTTCACTAGGCATGAATGGCCTCTGCTTGAAAAACTGCATGCTTGATTCAGGGGCCTCGGGAAATGTCATGTCATTAAAGGTGATGGAACAACTTGGTTTGAAGACAACCCAACCTTATGGAAATGTATGTGGTATTGATTCTCGGAGGGTTGAGGTCCTTGGGGTGTGTGAAGATGTTGAGGTATTTCTGAATATCAACATCCTCATGGACATATTAGTGATCGATGTTCTAGATGCTTTGGGGATTCTCTTTTCGAGGACCTGGTCCTCAGCCCTTGGGGGTTTTCTTAGCATGAACCTTACACATGAATATATTCCCATGGACGATGGGACACATGAAACCTTACACAACAAGGAAAAGAATGATACACATGTGATGGATCTAAGGGGGCCTAATTATGTCAATGAACACTACTATGATATGCCTCCACATATTATTGAGTATGATCCATCCAAGCTACCCTTCATACAGGAAGATTCCATAGATATGTTTCTTCCATGGACAAATAAGAAGAAAATTCCAAAATACCATGGGAAGAAGCCGAGGTCTATCCGGATTTTGCAAAAAGAAGATGAAAAACATGAAGATATCATCAAAGAGACAGTCTACACAGAGCCTCCATACGTTGAAAATACACCTTGCATCAATTTTAATGAAGGAATTCTTAGGCTCATGTGGGGCAAAATAAATGGCAAGCCAAGATATGAACAGAAAGATAACAACTCACGGCTTAGCCCTTACATCATCAAGAAGAATTATGATAAAGAAAGGTACTATCTGGTAGCATTATATGAGAGGAAGATGCCATTACCACTAGATGGATCTCTTCTCCAACCTCACATCCAGGTCACATGACTTCTTCAGGGCCCATTCCCCAGGTAAGTAAGTAAATCATCTTGATTTCCCCTTCATTTGCATATTGATTTCTCATAGTAGTTTAGATGCATTTCATTTTCATTTTTCTCTACTTGCATATTGATTTCATACTTAGCTTAGAAATTTTTGAAAAAATGTCAAAATATTTATTTTCTAGATTAGTTTTTATTTTGGATATATATATATATATATATGTGTGTGTGTGTGTGTGTGTGTGTGTGTGTGTGTGTGTGTGTGTGTGTGTGTGTAAAGGGTGATAACATCACCCTAGATGATCTGATCCTTTTGTCTGAATTTTTGGTAGGAACAGGTCTAGCAAGAGATGTTGCGGTTCTCATGCACTCTACAGAGAGAACATGTCCCCAAGCAGGAGCCAAATGTTATCCCCATTTTGTGGATAACTAAGAAGATTATGTCTCGAATCCCTTAGGTTGCAGATATGAAGTATCGAGAGACTACATGACCAACAATATCCTTTTTCACAAATGAAGACCCTTCTCACCACCACAAAGGTCACAAATTTTTAGATGGCATCCACCACATCAGCTGGCTTCCGGAAGGCAGTGGGACTTGCTCCATGAGGTACAAGTCAGTATTATGGTGAGCATAATTTCAATATTTAAGGCATTTGAGCATGTTGTATCTTAGATTTCTCTAGATTTCATGATATATGCTTGGACATTTTTCCTTTTTCCCTGCTTCACCTTGGTGGTTGACATTGTACCCTAGTAAGTGGTCTTCCTTGGCGATGGGTTTGCTACTAGGAAATCCCTTGAAGAGCCATCGTATCGTTCCCGACTACTTTCCATCACTATTTACCCCCATTTCCTTATCTCTTGGGATTTTAGGGTGTATTGACCCAAGAAGGGGTTGTCCCTCATTCTATGGGAATAAGGGGCTAAAGGCCTAGAGAGATTGATGTTGGGTAAAAGATAAAATCCTATATATGAACCTTCTAGATGCTTCTCCCAGGTATCACCCAAGAAAGCAATGAAACACTTATCTTTGAGAAAAGGGGGACCCACAATAAGATATGATTAAGAATGCTTAAAAGGTTAGTTAGAGGATAAGAGGTATCATCATGAGATGACATATCATGTACATGAATATCTAGTGGTATGAAATTACCATCATCTGGTCACCAAGATAGGGCAATGACTCTCAATTGCATGGCTGAGAGAAAGGGGGTCTCATCACGAGCCAACCTTCTCATTTCCACTAGGTGTTTGTGGGTGGCATTGCCATTATCTGGACACCACGCCAGTGTTGGGTATGTGTTATATTATTTGCATGTGTGTGTGTGGAAGCGTCATATTCGACAACTGCGTCTGATAATCCCAACTTCCTTTTGGGCGGTTTTTGCTATTTTAGTGGATTTTGCTATTTTTAGCGGTTTTCTAAATTAATCCCGGATTAAGGGATTAGGGTTTTGGTAGCTACAAAATACCTAAAATATTTTATATATTGTATTGTGAATGGTGAAATTAATACAATGAAGAGTTGAAAGGTGTGACACCAAGGAAGGCTGGTTTTCTCTCGGTTAAGGGTTTCCAGCGTAAATATCTGTGTACTGCGTGTATGAGCCATTGATTAATTTCTGTTTTGCTTAAGAATCTATTTGCATTGCTTTACTTCACAGGTTTAAAAATTATAGCCAGGGTAGTGGCCTTCTACCTTTCCTTAAAATTATGAAAGAATGGAAAAAAAATGGGCTTGGAAAAAGTGCATTGCGGATGAAGGTACCACACACCCTCTACAAAGGAACCCATGAATGAGACACTGCGATCTCTTGTATGTCATGCATCCTATTCCCATTGAGTCTTGACCCTAACCACTTCACCCAATTTACATGGCTTAGAGAGGGATCTCTTGGAAACTCTCCTTGAACTAGGGAAAGATCTACCCAATAGGACACCTTGTCAACCCTCCCATATTCAAGCTTGACAAGTCACATAATGTCTTTGAGAACTTAATTGTTTGATATAGTGATATTTGATGCACATGCTTAGGTGGATTATTTATTGATTATATTCACTTATCATGATGTTATGACTTGAGATGCTTGGAGGGCGTGCTTATTTGTATTTGCAGGACCTAGTTGGTGGATAGTTTCAGAAGAACAAGCCTAGCTTGGGATTCCATGGGGCTTGAAGCCCAGAGGTGGATGCCAAGAGCCCACATGCCAGATGAGAAAGATCAAACTTGGAAGGCCTAAAATATGACTTGGATGACATAACCTATCCCCCACATGCCAAACATTTTGCTTCGGAGAGGCAAAACGTCACTTCTAGAGGCATGACGTCACCTAGGGGGTTAGGGTTTGGTGGTGTGGTTGATATGCATTGGCACTTGGAAATTTTGAGAATAATTGGGATATGACCATGAATTAAGTAACTTGGATGATTTACATGTGTCTTTGGCAATCCTAGCCACCCTTATCCTACACCAATGACTTGCTCCTAGTGCCAAAACGTTCCCTAAAGGGGTGACATCCTTCTAAAATTAGGGTTTTCTTATGTGCAAAAGTGAATTTTAAATGAATTGTTTAATATTAATTTGTTGAGGGGGAAATATTAGGGTTGTTGACCCCTAGTATTGTGGTTTACCCCTATTTATGTGGACAAATGATCTTAGTCACATTTTGTATAAATAAGAGATCATAAGATCTCATTTTATCATAACTCTCCCTCTTGTGAGAGGTACTTGGTCTGAAATTTTTTCTACACTTGAATTATTTTTCGTCTTGTGCTATGGAAAAATGCTTTTTGGTTATGGTTTGATGATGATGATGGTGCAATATCTCTAGGAGGTCATTCTCTTGCTTTTGTGGAGGTTTACTTTGGCATGTTAATGAATTTTCTTGAATGGTATGGTCTCTTTACTTTGTTATTATCATTTTTAATTCAAGATAAGGTTGTTTTGGCCAAGGCTAGATAGAGAGTATAAGGATATACACTCGTATCCTATTTTCCACCATAATTGTTAAAATTTTAAAGTTATTTTGCAAGGGTTTAGTTGAGGAAATAAGAGGATTTACACCCCTCATCTTCAAACCCTAGCTAGACTACTTGCCTTGGGAAGTAAGAGGGTTTACACCCCCAAGGATTTAGTAACCCTAGCTCTTTCTTACTGACCCCATTAACCCATAACTAAAGGCACTAGTCTTGCATTGGAGAAACAAATTATTGCATTGGGAACTGTGATTTCTTGTCATTTTTAATTCTTGCAACTTGGATTGTGTTCCTTGTGCCTTGGGCACCTCACAACAACTATGGCATACCCATCAAAGGGATACTTTTTGATTCTTTTATAAAATTGTATATTCATCCATTAGGGATGCAGAAACCCTAACTCATTTACTTGAATAACTCCCTAATCAACCATTGGAATTTGCCCAAAGTTTGCACACTTATTCTTCTTGGTCTAGCGCACTTTTTGGCAAAGTTTGGAGGGTTTTCAGGGGCTGATTTTATTTCTGTACTAAATTGAATGTTATAGCCACAAGGATGATATAATTTTCTGTAGAAAAGTGTTTACAACATCCTTATCTTTTCATGCTAGAATATTGGTCTTTCATCTTGAGTTTAGCTAGTCATTAACTAGTCTTGCTCTTGTATCTTCTACTTGATCTCTAGAATTTATTTTGCAGCTTGTGATGCCATTTTATTACTTTTATAAATTATTACTAACAAATTCTTTTAGGGAAAACAAACTTAACTTTATTGTCCAAGTGATTATATTGCAATATATGCTTGTTTTTCTTGTGTCTTGGGCAGTTACTTCACCATTTGCAGGTTATTCAACATACTTGGAAACCCTTGGAATTTCCCAAGACTTCATTCCAATAATTTCACAGCATTTAGATTTGAATTATAGGGACTTCATGTTCATATTCCTCCATCTTCATCTCATTCCCCCTAGGGTCACTGAGATTCCCCCCTTGAGGTGACTACCTCACCTCTAAAGTGACGAGACACCTGCCTAAGGTGACAATGGGTAGGTGCCCTCTTAGTTGTCGTCATTTAGTGGTTGGGTCATGATTTGCCTAACCTACAACTTGTGTGATAACAATGCCAAATTTAAGCAAGCAAATCTTCAAATGTACATAGGACAATTTAAAATCTTGAAGATGAAATAAGAAGAAAACATTGCAAAATATCTTCTAAGAGTAGATGAAATTGTCAACACAATCAGAGGACTAGGAGAAGAATTAGATGAAAAAATAGTAGTCCAAAAGACACAAATATCACTCCCAATGAGATATGCTCCCAAAGTATCTACCTTGGAATATCGAGAGAATCTTGAAAAACTCATAATGGATGAACTACATGGGATTATCACAACCTATGAAATGAGAACATGACAAGGAAAACCATCAAAAGGTGAAACATCCTTCAAAGTCTTAAAAGGAACTAAAAACCATGAACATGTATCGAATGAAAGAAACTCAGACAAATCCGATGAGGAAGAAGCAAACTTCATTAAGAACCTTAAGAAATGATCTAACAAATACAAAGGGAAGTTACCTTTCAAATTCTTCAACTGTGGAAAACTGGACACTTTGCTTCCAAATTTCCTTATCCCAAGGAAAAAGATAGCGATGATGAAGAATATTACAATTAGAAAGAACATAAAAAGAGTAAATCCCAATAAGAAAATAAATTCTATAAGAAAAAGAAAAACTTTTATTCTAAAGGATATAGTAGCTCATCTGACATGAGTGAATATGACAATACATAGGTTCTATTTATGGGAATATAAATGAAAACCAACACTACTAAAGATAATACTTATGAAAATGAAGAAATTCCATAAGTTGAAGGAGAATGTAATGTTCCCAAGCTATTCCTTGGTCGGAGACTTAGGTTTTTATGGAGTTTTTTGCTTGTCTTGTGTTTGTTTTGCAGGTCAACCTTCCAGATTTGCGATAGAAGGGTTATGTGAAGTTTTATAGTGTGAAAATGATAGAAGTATGATAACAATCACATAAAATAGAAAGATACAAGAGATATAACACAATGGAATAGCAACAAATTCAGATCCGACCTTTATTTAAATAATAGAATGATCCGATACAATAGATCTGCAGATCTAGATAGATATATGAAGAATAATCAAGCTGGAATGATGGCTACTCCAGTAAGCTCAAAGATGGAAGAGAATAGAATCCAAAGACACTCCAAACTCACAAGGAAAAGGACAAGATCAATTTATTTCCCTTCAATGACTGGATCTACTCTCCCTGGCTGAGTTGCACACTTCCTTGTGGTTGTAGCTTACCAAGATTTCGTCCCTCCTCTTCTAGGCCTCCAAACCCATCCAAAATAAATAGAACAATAGATTGGGGGAAGTCAAACCCCTTGGCTGAGTTTTGTGTTGATCGGAGGTGTTATGGTACCTCAAATGAGTGGATCTCATTGATGCAGTGCACCCTCCTTCACTAGAACTCGTGCCAAGCTCCCAAAAAATAATATGCCAAAGAAAACCTCTCCAAAATGGGATAGGAAAGGCACCATAGGCCCCAAAATTATATTGCAATATCTTTTGGCCTCCAAAACCTCCTCTTCTCTCCATATCGAATAGATCTTTCTCAACAAGTGTACCCTCCTGCTGGAAAACCCCATAAACTGTGCAATCTCTCTCTTCTCCAATGGATGAGTAACCGGTAGCCGCTATAGAATGGTAAGGGAGGGATATTTCACCTCCGTGACCAAGCTTGGACAAGGAGAGGTGGAATATTTCACCATCGAGTTGATCTCTAGGGTTTTTTCTCCCAAAACCCTCAAAACATCCTTAGCTCAAGAGCTCAAGATGCAAAAGTGAAAATGACATGAATGAGGAGTGAGGCACCCTCCTTTTTCCTTTATACCCCTGGTATAATTCTCACTTGAGTTAATTGACCACCTTCTAAGGTTATCTCTTTACTTTTCTTCATGTTTCCTTTTTTCACTTAATTTACCTTTTTCCCCAAAGTCGCTTTTAAATTATAACAATGCTCAGGTGAACACTTTGGATCCTCTTAGTCCCCACTTCTCATGAGACTATAGTCTAGTGGGGACATATAGACGACTAAGTCTATGTAATCTTCTTATCAGGAGGTGGGGGACATTACAATCTCCTCTACTAGGAATTTCTTTCCCACAAAAAAATCTGACCCTGCTTTCTGACGAACCTGTTCATTCTCCCAAGTAGCATCCTCTATAGGAAAATCCTTCCATTTAATCAAGTAATCCCCGTTGTTCCTCTTCCTTAGCCTCTTATCCCTCACTCCAAACACTTTTTCAGGTATCAATATCCACTGTCCTTCCTCATCCAAGGGAGGTAGTTCCTCAATAGGAGTGATGTGTTTCCCTATGGCTCTTTTCAAACATGATACATGAAAAACATTGTGTATTTTGCTTCTTGGGGGTAGATCAAGCTCATATGCCACAATCCCTACTTTTCTTTTCACCCTGTACAACCCAAAGAAGCTAGGTTGAAGATTTTCTGCACCATTCCTCTTTATAGATGTCTGTCTATAAGGTTGGATCCTTAAGTACACAAGATCACCAATCTCAAATGTGCATTCCACCCTGTGCTTGTCTGCATGTATCTTTTGTTGATTTTGTGCCCTGTGCAAGTGATCTTTTAGCTCTCTGAGTATATCTTGGCTCTTTTGGATCCAATCCTGTACCATAGGTGATCCACTATCCCCAAATACAATATCCATAAAGGTGAGAGGATCATAACTGTATAAGGCCCTGAAAGGAGACATACCAATAAACATGTGGTAGGTGGTGTTGTAGCAATACTCACCCAAGTGTAACCACTTAACCCATGCCTTTTGTTTCCTTGATACATAATTCCAAAGGTACCCTTTCACCCATTTTTTGACTATCTCTGTCTGGCCATCATTTTGTGGATCTTCTTGCATGCCCCTCCATGCAAATATTTCCCTTACCTTCCTGTATGTTTTGAAAAATCCTTGATGCCCAACCAATGGTGAATCATGGGATTCCTACAACACTCTCGTTTTGAATTTTGACTCAGGAACCAAGAAAATTCGACCCTTGTAGTATATGATGTCATCCATGATTCTAAAGTTATCATCCTATACTTGCCCATCCATCAACTCACAAAAAAACCTATTTTTAGAATACTCCACCAAAAGATGTGCCTTCCAGTCAACTAGAATATTTGTCATGGCATATACTGAAGGTCTCCTAGACAAAGCATCAACCAACACATTGTTCTTTCCTTTGACAAATTCAATGTAAAATTCATAAGCTTGGATCTTGCTAACCCATTTTTGTTGTCTTTCATTAAGGTCCTTTTGGTCTAAGAAGTACTTGAGGCTATTGTGATCTGTCCTGATTTTTTTTTTCGCCCCAACCAAATACTGTCTGGATTTAGCCAAAGCATGCATAATGGCTAAGATTTATTTGTCATAAATAGTGTGTAGGAGCTCAATCCCCCTCAGTTTTCAGATCTCATAGGAAATGGGGTGCCTATTCTACATAAGAACCGCTCCAATGCCCTCACCTGAGGCATCACACTCCAATATGAAAGGCTAAGAGAAATCTGGTGAAGAGAGAACCAGACAAATGATCATTACCTTCTTCATTTTATCAAATGTCACATGTGCGTCTTGGCTCCACCTAAATGCACCTTTTTTGGTCAAATCTGTCAAGGGTGCACAAAGCTGGGAGAATCCTTTGACAAACCTCCTGTAGTAACTGCAAATGCCAAGGAACCATTTCAACTCAGTAAGAGTCTTGGGTGTTGGCCAATCAAGTATAGCTTGTATTTTTTCTTGGTGCACCTGTACTCCTTTCTCTCCAATGATATGTCCCAAGTAAAGGACTTCAGTCATCCCAAATTCACACTTTGACTCTTTAGCGTACAATGATTGTTCCTCCATAATGCTCAAGATTTTTTCTACATTATTGAGAGGATATTCCCAAGTTTTTCTATAAATCAACAAGTCATCAAAGAAGACTAAGAGAAAATTCCTCAATTGCTTGTTGAAGACATGATTCATGCATGATTGAAAAGTGGTTGGCGCATTAGTTAGCCCAAAGGGCATAACCAAAAAATCATAATGACCATAATGGCATCCAAAAGATGTTTTTGGCACATCTTGTTCCCTCATTTTGATTTGATGATAACCAAAGAACAAGTCTATTTTGATGAAGTAGATAGTGCCATGTAGCTCATCCAATAGCTCATCTATCCGAGGGACGAAGTACATGTTCTTAATAGTCTTCTTTTTCAAGGTCCTGTAGTCAATGCACATGCACATAGTCCCATCTTTCTTCTTTACCAAGACCACCGAAGATGAAAAAGGACTAGAACTTGGCCTAATGTGACCCATGTCTAAGAGTTCTTTAATATATTTTTCAATTTCATCCTTATACTTTTTTTGGGTGTCTATAAGGAGTAGTGATAACATGTTTTGCGCCTTCTTCCAACTCTATAATATGATCAAACCCCCTATTTGGTGGTTCTCCTGGAGGAATAGGTTCAAAAACCTTGTTGTGACTGTCAATTATTTTCTAAATGTCATGAGAGTAATGAGGATGCCCCTCCTTATCCACATGAACTGATATTCTACATTCTATTGCATATACAATGTCTTCTCTCCTAAATATGGTCTCCATGCGCTTTGATGTAACCACTCTAGGTGTATTACCTGTCATCCCTCTTAGTATCACCTTTTTCCCATTCTCTTCAATGAATGACATCTCCATGGTTTTGTAGTTGGTAGTGATAGGTCCTAATGTACTAAGCTAATGAACTCCCAAGATAATATTGGTATCTGGTAGATCCATCACATAAAAATCTTGTGCTAAGTCATGTCTCCCCAAGGTACGTTTCATCCCTAGAATATACCTGTCACATGGCATAGTGCGACCCCCTGCTATCTCCACAAGAAAACCCTCAAACTCTACTGTAGGTATATTCCTTCTTTTCAACAAGGCCTAATCAATGAATTTATGTGAAGCTCCCCCATATATTAGCACTGAAACCTTTTGTCCTTGGAGCACTCCCCTCATCCTGAAGGTATTGAACTTAGGGACCCCACTGATGGAAAATATTGTGACCTTCTTGTCCCCTGTAAGGCTGAAACTTGCTTCTTCACCTTCTTCATCCATTGTAGGGTCTATTCTAGGTGGATTTTTCTTCCATGTTCTGAATTTGGCCAAAATCTTCTTCATCCTCATCATCAAAAATCACCTCAATGTAATGTGCCTTGCCTTTACCCATACATTTGTGCCCAGGCTCCTAAGGTTCCTTGCATGTGAAGAAAAGTTGCTTCCTCCTCAATTCTCTTCTAGTTTCCTCATCCATCCTTCCTTTTCCTTTATCCACTCCCTTTTGATCTCTTCCCCCTTGGTTTATAGGTGGTCTAAGAGTAAATTTGGTTTTTGTTGCGGAACCCATAACATATCTAGTCCTCCATGCAGATTCTTGTAGGTTGGAAGGCTTAAAGGCCTTAACCCAACCACATAGTGGTTCCATCAAACCCTCAGTAAAGAGAATCGATAATCTAGCCCGAGACACATCTGGAACCATTACGACATCTGAATATAGACCTCCTGTGATCCAGTTTTCCTGAGTTGTGTGAGTTCCCTGAAATGTAGCTCCAGATCTCCTTGATCAAACCTGTCAATAAGTATATGAGTGAGCTCTATGTAGGATGTAATCTGATTATGACCCAAGGTAGTCATACCATGATACCACCAGTCATGAGATTTTCCTTCCAAGTAAATTCTAGAAAAATTAATGGCATCCAATTCCCTCATGGGGTTAAACTGCAAATAGGTATCTAACTTCTGCACCCAAGCTTGCACAATGATCCTCGAAGATCCATCAAAGTAGGGAATCTCCATCTTTCCTCCCCTGTTCTCTAGCTCATTATTATTCCTATGATAGTTCCTCGGTCTACCCCTGAACTTGATACCACAATACTGGTCCAAAGTAAACTCTCTCCTGAAACCTACACTCAATGCTGCATACTCCCTGACATACTCCTCAAAGTTGTCTTCTATCTCATTGAAGTGATTATCCTGTGGATGACCATCCAAAAATGTGGGCATATAGGGTCTAGGAGTGATTATGTTGTTGTTTGGTCCTTTAGAGAAGCCTCCCCCAAATAAACTTTGTCCCTCTGTATCGTAGTTAGGGTCCTTCTCATGGTGATGTCTATTCCCCCCTTCAAAAACACTAGCTTCCCCATTTACATTAATATTCGAGCCATCCTCACCATGGTTCATCTGCATCAGGAGGTACACAATCTTCTCCTGGCTAGCATTCAACTTCTCCAAAGTCTCCCTCATCTCAACTTGTCTCCTGTGCATTGTCTCCCGGGTCTCCTGTAGATGGTGTTGAAGTGTATACTATGTATTGTCTATGGAGCTCTTTAACTCCTTTTCTATACCTGCTAAAACCTGTGTCTCACTGTCATCACCAGCTCCTTCCATTTCTGCCTCTGGTTCCACTGTCTGTCTCCTGCGCCTTCCCATATAAATACTATTGAACTTATGCATGCGCTAAAACCCATAAGATGGGAGGATTTAACACTCTGATACCACTGTAATGTTCCCAAGATGTTCCTTTCTCGGAGACTTAGGTTTTTACTGAGTTTTTTTCTTGTCTTATGTTTGTTTTGCAAGTCAACCTTCCTGATTTGCGCTAGAAGGGTCATTTGAAGTTTTATATTGTGAAAATGATAAAAGTATGAAAACAATCAGATCAAATACCAAGATACAAGATATATAACACAATGGAATAGCAACAAATTAAGATATGACCTTTATTTAGATAATATAATGATCCTTCTACAATAGATCTACAGATCTGGATAGATATATGAAGAATAATCAAGCTGGAATGATGGATACTCCAATAAGATCAAAGTTGGAAGAGAATATCCTCCAAAGGCACTAAAAAGTCATGAGGAAAAGGACAAGATCAATTTCTTTCCCTTCAATGACTGGATCTACTCTCCCTGGTTGAGTTGCGCACTTCCCTATGGCTGTAGCTTACCAAGATTTCATCCCTCCTCTTCTAGGCCTCCAAACCCCTCCAAAATCAATAGAAAAGTAGATCGGGGGAAGACAAACCCCTTGGCTGAGTCTTGTGCTGATAAAAGGTGTTATGGTACCTCAAATGAGTGGATCTTACTTCTGCAATGCGCCCTCCTTCACTATAACTCATGCCAAGCTCCCAAAAAATAATATGCCAAAGAAAAACTCTCCAAAATGGGCTAGGAAAGGTGCCCTAGGCCCCACAATCAGATCCCAATAGGTTTTGGCGGCAAAACCTCCTCCTCTCTCCAAATCGAATAGATCTTCCTCAACAAGTGCACCCTCCTACTGGAAAACCCTGTAAATTGTGCATTCTCTCTCTTCTCCAATGGATGAATAACCAATAGTTGATGTAGAATGGTGAGGGAGGGATTTCACACCTCCATGACCAAGCTTGGACCAGGAGAGGTGGAATCTTTTACCACCGAGCTGATCTCTAGGGTTTGTTCTCCCAAAACCCTCAAAACATCCTTAGCTCAAGAGCTCAAGATGAAAAAGTGAAAATGACATGAATGAGGAGTGAGCTTCCCTCATTTTTCCTTTATACCCCTGGTCTAATTCTCACTTGAGTTAATTGACCACCTTCTAAGGTTATCTCTTTACTTTTCTTCATGTGGCCTTTTTCCACTTAATTTACCTTTTCCCCCAAAGTCACTTTTAAATTATAACATTATGCTTAGGTGAACACTTTGGAGCCTCTTAGTCCCCATTTCTCAAGAGACTATAGTCTAATGGGGACATCTAGACTACTAAGTCTCAATAATCCTATTAACAAGAGGTGGGGGACATTACATAGAAGTTGATCTTGAAGGAGAACTCATTAGTGGCCTTGAATACCTAAGAAGATATAGAAGGAAGAACAAATCATTAAAAAAACAAATTCTATATTATAAGGAAGAAAAAAAATCAAGAGAAGAAGAAGCTTCAAAAAGCATCAAGAAAACAAAAAAAACCATTCTTGATTTAAAAACTCAACTACAAGAATCTAAAAGAATTGAAGAAATCTTAAGTAAACGACTTAATGACAAGAAACAAAACTGTGAAAAATTAGAGGCTAAAATAGTTCTTCTAAGAAAGAAACTTGAAAAAGACACGAACTTTTCAAAGTTTGAAAGTAGTTCAAAAATCTTGGATGACATCCTTAACAGTCAAAGACCATCAAGTAATAAGACTAGCCTGGGTTATGATCACAAGGAAACTAATAAAGGCCTAAAATCTAAAATAGATAAAAGTGATAAAAATCCAAAGACTTATGTAGATTCCCTTCAGAGCTCCTTCAAAAGAGAAAATAATTAGATAAAGACTGAATCTACTCAACAAAGATCTGCACTCTCTTCAAAAATAAATGAGTACGAAAGAAATACTACTCCAAGAAGAACTCCTCCAAAAAGGTATCGACAACTCTTTCTTGGCTACTGTTTTTCTTTTCATAATTTTGGGCATAAAGTATTAGACTGTAAAGCTTATAAAAAGAACTATCATAAAAGTGTTCAAGGATATGGCCATAGGAACAACAAATATAGTAGCAATAAAAGGAGTAGAAACTATAATTCATTTTCTCCACTACTAGATTACAACATCAAATTTTACAAATGTAACAATTATGGTCATAAAGCTTGTAATTGCAAATTATTAGAATCTACCATGAAGACAAATACTTCAAATTTCTAAAATAAAAACATAAGAAGATATGGAAAGAAAAACAAAAGGAAACCTAATGTAAGGTAGCATTGTATGCCAAAGATAAAATAAGTCAATGGTATGTCGACAGTGGGTGTTCAAAACATATGACAGGAGATCAAAATAAATCCTCATCCTGAAAAAGGAGAAGAAAGGAAAGGTTACATTTGGAGATGGCGTCTCTGCTAAAATACTTGGTAAGGGGACAACTAGTTTGGGAAATGACAAAACTAAAGCAGAAAATGTCCTATTAGTTGAAAATTTGAAACCTAATCTCCTTAGTGTGATCCAAACATGTGATCAAGGACACATTCTCACTTTTTACTCTAAAAAATGTGAGATTAGAAAAGAAGATTCTGGAAAATTAGTAGCTACTACGACAAGGGCACCAAGCTATGTTTATATCTTAAATACAAAAAAAATAAAAATGTTGCATGATTCAAATATATGAAAATTGGTTATGGCATAAAAGAATGGGACACATAAATTTTGATAATTTGGTAAAAGTAAGTAATAAAGAAGCTGTGAGAAGTATGTCGAAAATTATAAAACCTTCAAACTTTGTTTGTAATCACTGCAAATATGGGAAGCAAATAAAAGTAAGATTTAAGATGAAAGAGTATTCTACCTCAAAACCATTAGAACTTGTTCATACTGACCTATGTGGGCCAACAAGAGCAAAGAGTATACAAGGAGAATATTTTTTTATTTTATTCATTGATGACTATACTAGAATGACTTGGGTGTGTTTTCTTAAAGAAAAATCAGAAGCTTTTGAAAAATTTAAAGCTTTCAAAGCACTGGCTGAAAATGAGTCTGGTCCCAAAATCAAGTGTCTCAGGTCAGACAATGGAGGGGAATTTACTTCCAACAAATTCAATGAGTTTTGTGAAACTCATGGAATCAAAAGACACTTTTTTTCTACAAGGATACCTCGACAAAACATAGTTGTTGAAAGGAAAAATAGAACTGTTCAAGAGGCAACCATAACTATGCTAAATGAAGCCAAGATACCAAATATGTATTGGAGAGAAGTAGTGTATACAACTGTACACGTACTTACATAGGACAACTTAGATTTAACTATGACAAAACACCATATGAGTTATGGTATGACAGGCCAACATCAGTTAAACACTTCAAAGTTTTTGGGAGAAAATGCTACATAAAGAGAGATGATGATAACCTAGGAAAATTTGATTCCATAACTGATGAAGGCATATTTATTGGTTACTCATCCACCAAAAATACTTACAGATGTTATAATCTAAGGCTTCACAAGATTGTGGAAAGTGCAAATGTAAAAGTGGATGATCTAAAAACAAAAGGGATCAAATCTCAAGTTAATCCACAAATTGATGAAAGAATAAGAGATGATGATGTTGAAGAAAGTATATATATATACAAGGGGAAAACTTACAACATGAAGAAGAAAAGGAAGAAGAAGAATTACAAGAAACACAGAAGAAGAGTCACCAAGACAAGATACAAAAGCGCCATCAAAGAGAGTACAAAGAGATCATCCAAAAAGTCTAATCCTTGGTAATAAAAGTGTTGGAGTTGAAACAAGAAGAAAACTGAAGTACAAATCAGAACAAGCCTTATTATCCTTAATAGAACCCAAAACATTTGAAAAGGCTATTAAAGATGAAGACTGGATCAAAGCCATGAATGAAGAGCTGGATTAAATAAAGAAAAACCAGATCTGAGAACTTGTCCCAAGACCAAAAAATGAAAATGTGGTAGGGACCAAGTGGATTTTTAAAAACAAATTTAATGAAGATGGTCAAGTTATAATAAATAAAGCAATATTGGTGTGCAAAGGGTATGCACAAGTATAAGACACCGACTTTGAAGAAACCTTTTCTATAGTTGTAAGAATGGAAGCCATCAAATTATTTCTAGCATACTCATGCTTTACGGATTTTAAATTCTATCAGATGGATGTAAAGTTTGCATTTATGAATGGAGACCTAAAAGAAGAAGTCTACATAGAGCAGCCAGAAGGATTTAAACAACCGGGAAAATAAGAACACATGTATAGATTGAAGAAGGCACTCTACGACCTTAAACAAACACCTGGAGCATGCTATGCAAGATTGGATAAGTACCTGCTGCAACAAAGATTCAAAAGAGGCATGTCTAACAACAATATACATACATACATATATATATATATATATATATATATATATATATATATATATATATATATATATATATATATTATAATTGAAAAAGACAGTTTGTTAGTCACAATGGTCTATGTGGATGACATCATATTTGGCTGCAACAATGATGAATCGAGTCATAAATTTGCTCAATAAATGTCAAAAGAGTTTGAATTGTTTATGATTGGAGAGATAACTTTCTTCCTTGGACTTCAAATCACTCAGTCCCTGAAATGAATGTTTATTACTCAATCCAAATACCTGAAAGAGATACTTAAAAAGTTTGGAATGGCTAAAAGTGCACCTATTATCACTCCAATGACAACCAATTGCAAACTCATCAAGGAAGATGCATCACCTTTTGTATATTCAACTCTATACATATCTATGGTTGGGAGCCTACTATATTTGACTGCATCTAGACCTAATATCATGCAGGTAGTAGTAATGGTGGCAAGATTTCAATCATCTCCCAAGGAATCACATGTGATGGCAACTAAGAGAATATTTAGATATCTCAAGGGCACAACATAATTTGGCTTATGGTATCCACGGAATAAAGGATTTGAACCAATTTCTTACATAGATGTTGATTGGGATGGTAGTGTGGATGAAAAAAAGAGCACTAGTGGAAATGCATTTTTCTTAGGGGAATGTCTAGTCTCATGGTCAAGTAGAAAACAATCATCAATTTCACTATATATAGCAGAGATCGAATATATTGCAGTTGCTGAATGTTGCACTCAAATCTTATGGATGATACAAACATTGGAGGATATTAAAATTGAATGTAATCAACTACCTATCTATTGTGACAATACAAGTTCCATCAAGCTCTCCAATAATCTAGTCATGTATGCAAAGACCAAACATATACCCATCAAGTATCATTGCTTGAGAGAGCAAGTTAGTGACATTTTTTTTAGATTGGAGTATGTTGGTTCAAAGGAGTAGATAACAGATATATTCACTAAACCCCTACCGAAATAAGAATTTGAACATCTAAAGAAAAATATGGGAGTAATCTCCCTACAATAAAAAATAAAAAGATCACGATGACAAGGGGAGCTGTAAAAAACAAAGGATGGAAAAAGGTTCATTGAAAAAAATAAAAAGTAAAAAAAATAAAGCGTTGTTGACAGGGGGAGCAATAAATTTTTTTTGACGAGTATTGTAACTCAAAACAAAAGAAGGTTGAGAAACAGACAATTGGTGATGAACTTCATTATGGTATCAGAGGCCTTGACATTGATGTCAAATGGGGGGGGGAAATAATGGTAAAAAAATTACTCATTGTTAGGGGAGCATTTTGTTTTACGATGTGTTGTCAACAATGCCAAAGGGGGATATTGATGGAAATATCGTGTTGGCATTGATGTCAACATGAAGACAAGAAGTACCATAGTGGAGTATTACATGGAACTGAAGTAAAAGCTACATGAATATTGAGTTACATGAACACAATGGACTACCAGAATACATGGGATCACTTGGTCGAGTGCTTTGAAAGAATGAAAATAAAAGAATGAGACAATTTCAATTACTACACTGGTTGAGTTGAGTTTTCTTGGTGACTGTATATTCTATTGAGACAGGGTCGTGACGAACATAATGAATACTGGCGAGTCGCCCTCTTGAATACTTTCTCGTGCACTATCATTTCAGATTGTAGTTGAAGGGAAATCTATTGATGCAACACTGAGAACCCTTGAGTCTGTCATATCAACACGATAGTCGATATTTCGTAGCATGTTTTGGTCATCATTTTTGTTAGGACGAAGTTGGACGACCCTTCAAACCCAAACAATTTACAGCAGCCACCAATGGTTAGATCCACTCATGTAGTCAATTGTTGAATACATTATCATTGATGTCAAAGGTTAGTAAGTGATCAAATATATGTCAAAGGTTAGTAAGCGATCAGATATATGTCAAAGGTTAGTAAGTGATTAAATATAAATGTGACTTTGGTATCACTTTAATAAACGCACAATCGAAAAAGTTAAGTGGAAACAAAGTTTATGCAAAAGTGGAAATGAAAGTGGACTAAATATAAATATGACTTTAATAAATAACAAAAGTTGAAAAAATAGGTGGAAGTGGAGTTTACGTAAAAGAGGAGTAAATATGAAAGTGGAATAAATAAAAAGGTAAAAGTGAAATTGGATTAAAGAAAAAGGTAAAAGTAAAAGTGGAGTTAAAGAAAAAGGGAAAAAGTGAAAGAGCACATGGTATTTGCAAACCATGGTGGTATTTAGCTACGGTAAGGTAAAAAGTGAATTAAATTATGATAGTCAAAATCTATTGACCCAATTGAAAACGTGACTAAACAATCTAAAAGGCATAATCGTTCATTGACATTGTATTGATTTAAATAGTATGATTAATATCTTATATTGAAAATGTGCATACTTTTAATGAAGATATACATTTCTATATTGAAGAGGTGCAATTGTTTAGTTGTATATGACCATTGGAAGACTGTATAAACGGAAATTCATGTTGAAAGAGGGAGGGTCTTTGTGCTTGAAATATGAATATCAATAACATAGTCAGAGGCCAAGAAAGTAAATGAAGATATGCAACATAATCTAAAGAAGATTATGAAGATACGAAGATTGAAGTAGTTATCATAAAAAAAGAGGTTGGGTGGTGCTACCACAGGTTGGAGCTTGCAAAGGAGGTTGTAGTCTCCTTCCAGTTGAAGCTGGTAAACCAAGGTGTTGCAACATCTTTTCAGTTATAGCTGAAGAAACTAGGGAGTTGGTGCTTCCCTCCAATCGATGATGGTAAAATCTAGGGGTTTGCAACCTCCTTCTAGTTGCTGCTAGTAAAACAGGGAATTGGTGTTTCCTTTTAGTTAGAGCTCATAAATTAAATGTAATATTTATTGAAAATAAGAAGAAAATTTGTGAAGTTGGGTTTTTCACGTTTAAATTCTGTGTACTATACCTTTTTGTTGATCATTTGTTTTGATTTGATAAAATTAATAATTAAGTGGTTTTAAATTGTTGAAAAAGGATAATACTAATTCACCCCCCTCTCAGTATTAAACAATATTTCAACAAACATTTGTGGTTTCATAATTTGTATAAGCATTAGATCTCGTGTATGTTTCTCCTGTGCATCTTATGATTATGAATGAATAAAGAAATTTAAAGTTCTCTTATTTCTAGGCCATCAGTCTTATTTTTTGTCTATATGTCTTTCTTCAAAATCATTTCTCTCATTACCTGAGTTACTATATGTGATGGAATGGATGAAACTGTTCTTTATATTATATGTGAGGTTATTATCTTTCTATTATAATTTATTGTTTTTTAGTTACTTTACCACTTGGTCCACTCGCAAGTGTTGATGTTGAATGTATAAATATGATTTATGAGTGTGTGTATTGAATATCCGAGTGAGAAAGAGGAGTACCACCTCTATAAAAAAATAGAGGGAATCTTGATAAGTCTTTCAAGAAGACCCTAGGAGGTTGACTCTAGAACCTGACCGGAAAAGAGATCAACACATAGCTACAATAGAAACCTTCATAACTCTATTTTCCACAACCTTTTTCATGTGTGCTTGGGGTTTCAACGATTAGCCCCGATTAACATAGCTCTATGCATTACATTGACATAGGAGGAATCCTCTCATGCTTAGATTGAGGCTAATAGATTAGCCAATTTTTTTGAACATATACATCACATATAACAAGTTCATGATGTTTTGAAAAAAACTAATGCCAAGTACAAGTAGAGACACAATTAATATCAGGTTCCACGTCAGTTTTAGCTGGGAGATAAGGTATGGATGAATTTGTAGAAATAACGCCTCATAATACCCCATCAAAAGTTTCACCCACTTTGATATGGGCCTCACACCATGACCAAGGCCATGGGTGAGAATGCTTTTGAATTAAATATTCCCCCTTTCGCTTGCTTGCACCCTGTATTTAATGTAGAGCTGCTTCGACCACATTTTCCACCTCTCTGGACACCTTGAAGGTGGTCAAGTGTTTGTCCCCTACAAAACTAAATCATGATTTCATTACATAGG
>ML809004.1:34523-49786 GCA_009831015.1 Picea engelmannii
TTCATTTCATTCTCTACTTAGTTTAGATCACTCTAACAATGTGCATTGCTTCATCGACATCAATATCACAAAAAATAAAATCTCTTTGTTTATCCCACAAAAGATCTCTTGAGCATTGTGGTAGATGGCTAGGGAATTACAAGAATATGGAGATGCCATAAGGTTCTTTAACAAATACATAGTTTTGAATAAAAAACATGACTCAATGCTCTTCCTCTTAGTGGAATGGATGTAATTTTATGTGTCAAATGGCTAATGAAGTTAGGCATGCAAAATGATAATCTCAAAGAAAAATTCATGAAGTTTAGATGACACATAGAGACCTACACCTTATATGAAAGCAATAACATATATGCTGTGTTGAACATCCAATAATCAATAGAAGAATCAAATTACAAACCCACTAATTGCAACAACCCAACACTGATGGTGAAAATGAAGAAGATAAGGTCAAAATTGATAACATGTTGTCATAAAAGACGACAAAATTTATTGCTTACAAAAGCATAACCAATTTCTATGAACAAGAGTTAAGTAGCTAAAAGAGGAAAAAAAGAGCATGACCCAAGTTTGAAGCACCAAAAATTGAGAAAACAATGATCGTTGAACTGAACATATTGAAAGACTAGGATGTCTCAAATTAAGAGATCAAAGAACAACATGTGTAGAAAGTCGAACATCCAAGTCTTAATTCAACGATAAAAGTATTTAGGGATCATAATCATCAACCTTAATGTCACACAAATCATAGAAGTTGTGCAATAGATTAATACAAGGATGAGAAGTGGTCCTCTCAACACATGCTTTGAGGACACAATATTTTGAGGGGTGGACTTATAATATACCTAAAATGTATATTACCACTCTAATAAACACCATAATATCATACATGATTATATAAAAACAATTATTAATTAATTGTGATAGGTCGTACGCATTCTCAAAAGTCATGACTTATATCCCTTGTTGGTGTATTTTATACACACCGTTGTATTCACACATTCATTAATCATTGTCAAATTTATATTTTTATATATTATGTGTGCCTCTTTTGTCTACACTTCATGTGTGAGTATGAATTGTTAGGTTCATACCAAAACCAACAAGAAATAAACAAGACCAAAGAATGACCTTGCCTAGGCAATAGACAACAAACACCGAAAACATAAGGAACACATGTTCTGTCTATTCACTATTAGAAACATGGTGATTAAAAAAGCTGTTTTTTCAAACTTCTTTCACTATTGAGTTATTTTGCATATGTTCTCGCTAATGACTATGTGGATTTGTATATTGCATGCTACATGGTGCTCCCATTTAGTATGGGATAACTTGTGTGTTGAATACATAAGGTGCTCCCTAATCATAACGCACCAAATAGTAAACAACCTAAAAAAGGCCTTGTCGTAGGTCATTGTGGTCAAGATTAACTTAAGATTCCTCCCTTTAAACTTAACACGGGAGAAACACCCACTCCCTTCAAATTTTATTAATTGGGTATTAATGATTACAATATTACCACCCCCCCCCCTCTAGTTATATCACGCAGGTCTATGTCTAGACCTTACTTTGTTGAAGCACCGAATTAGGGGTATGAATGCCTAAATCGGTCCTAACCATTTGACCGTTTACATGTGATCAACTCCAATCCCAAAAAATCTTAACAATGTATTCCTATGCATAAGATGCTTGAATCATCCACCTAATTCATTTATCGTGTCGCTTCCTACTCCACTCCACTCCACTCTTATGCAATACCTTTCTTGCTACCACTGTCAGGCCTCTACCACAAGGATCTTCATTTGTGTGCAAAACATGGTAGTCACCTCCACCATCATATCAATCAGTCTCTTTTTTCCATCTTTGGCATGAGTTAATATAGTTGGTATCAACATGGGGCCCAACATAATGTTGGCATTGTGGAATACTTTCCATAGTTGTCCAATGCTTAATATGTTTAATCCTCCAATTCCACGCACTACATTATCATTCACGACTAAATGCATTAATAGATACTCATTCGATCTAATACTATAACTCGAGCGAATTTCTTGTGATCCACACTTTTAAATGCTGGTAGCACTACTCACCAAGTAGAATGCTTAGGTTTCTATGAGTGCAATAACTAGCAGTCCTTGCCACCATCGACTTGGGATACACATCAGATCCATTAACGTTCACATTCACAAGAATGACCATGTTAACGATTTCAATAGAAATGGATATGCAAGTTATAAAGCACTAGTAATCACAATCTATGTGGTATCTTAAAACTTCATCTAGTCACTATTCCCATCAATGTTTTCCCATGAGAAAGTCCAAGCCAAATCATCACCCAAAGTATTCCTATGACTAGCGCACACCCTTTCAAATTGTGTACCAACTAAGTTTTTTATTTCATAGCACGATCAGTTATGATCCAAAACCCACAAGCCACTAGCTAGAGCGAATTCTTCCATCACTGGGCTCAAACACTAACATTACTACCATTTAATGTAGTTTAGCAAAAATTTATGCTACCGTACATCAAAATTGTCAATGTTACATAAATCACATCGAGGAAATGTGATATGGCTTATGTAGATATGGAACCATGCTAGAGCGATGCAGTCTTGTCCACCATCACTATATGTGGTATACAGAGAAACAAACTCTTCACCTTCATTTGAAAGACATAGATGATCATTGTAACCAATAGTGTGACACATTACAAACACATTTACCAACTTGATGAGAACCCTCTAGAGTTCTAATTTTTTACAGGTTGCATTTAGTGGCTGCTTTAACTCCCATTTCAAAAAGTGGTTCTCTCGAAATCACCCTTTTTCCTGGGGTTAAAATAACAATATTTTGTAGGGGTCGCAGGTACGAGAGTGATCTTAATAGATCTTGATGGACATCAAGAAATTAGCTTCATATGGGGTTTAGGAGAAGCAAAAAATAACAAAGAGGAAGCACTTGTTCTTTGTTAAGGATTGAAGCTCCTAGATCCGCCATGGATTAAGAAATCATCAATCATTGGAGACTCTGCTATCATCATAAGGTATATGTGCAGCTCATCCACTCCACATGATTTGTAATTTGGAAAGGATCATCTGTAGAATTTAGATGGAGGCAAGGTGGTTTGATTCAATTGAGTTTTTTCATGTTCTAAGAGCTCTTAACCAATGAGAAGATCGTCTAACCAATGAAGCCTCTCGATTGGAGGTGAAGAACTCAAGTTAAAATAGGAGATAATATCATCATATATCCCTTAAGTATAATTAATGATGACTAATCCAATGCATGCCATGCTCAAAATGTTCAATGCCAAGTAGCATGATGAATTAAAGTCGAAAGGGCATGACATAAGGTGGATTAATTCCATAATAGGCTCACACACTTTGAATTGAGTGAGGAGAGGAGTATTATGCCAATTTGTTTTGCGATGATGGAAGAAAGTGGGATAATCTTGGACGCAAGATTGGTTTCTCTTGTCCCTGGATTGAACTGTTTAGAGTATCTCTCTCATCAAGTTTCAAGGTATGGAATCAGGCAGTTAGGGAAGGTTTATATTGTTACTTGTATGGTTTTTGAGACAAACCAAGTCCAATCCTCTATGAATTTAGGCGTGCTCAGTTGTATGCGCATCAATTCATAAGAATTCAACTATGTTTGAGTGGTATCCAACATATACACTAGTTACAAGGGTTTCATATGGATTTACACAACTATAGAGAAGAGCAGGGTGGGACAACCTGGAGCAATTGACTAAGTGTTGGGAATTTTTCAATTTGCAATCTTAGAGTTAGAATTTTGGAAGATGGAGGGTTACAATCATCACAAACATTGTCCAATTTGTGAAATTAGGGGCATACATTGTGTTCTAAGGAGGCATGAGAGTCTTCTATATGATAACTGTTATCCATCTTCAATGCAACCTTGAGAATGTCCTCTTACGAATAATCTCATAACAATGAGCATGCAGGAATTATAGAACTTGTTACTCAGTAAAAAAGTCAAATAACGAACTTGGAGGGAGAGTGGAGGATGCTTTAGTAAATAGCATCATCCTTAGCTAAGAGCTCCCAGTCAGTAGCAATATTTCAAAATATGTCATATGGATTAGTGCCAAATGGAGTGCAAGAGGAGGAATCGATGTGTCAAGTTCCTAGCAATGTGGAGATGAAGTGGATAGTGCAAAAATCCAAGAAACCATCAAAGAATCAAAATGAAGTGCACAATGGCTAGGTTTTCCCTTAATCCTAGGTGTTGTATGTTTTGCAAAGTCTATTTGATTTTAGGATCATTTTATAGAATATATACAAATAGGTTCTTTCGTTATTCATCTGTGAAGGAAAAAACAATAGTTGCAACGATGACCTCTATTAATTTTGGAAATCCTTTTGAACAATTGACACATGGACAACCCTCTTTTAGTATTATCATGTTGAGCAGTGAGGCTACAACAAAGTTTTAATACAAAATGTAACCGTTCCAATTTAAAATAATAATAATAAATAAATAAATAAATATATTACAACCTTTTGCAACCATAGCTTTAAATCCCTGTAATGTTGCAAATGAAAACCTGATAGTCAACCCTTGATTTGAAAAGTGGTGCTCCAAAAATCACCCTTTTTGGGGGGGTTAAAATTACAACCTTTTGCAACCACAACCTTAAATCCCAATATTGTTGCAAACAAAAACCTTAAAAAATCAACCCCCAAATCAAAAAGCGGTGCTCCTAAAATCACTTTTTTTTCAAGGTTAAAATTACTACTCTTTGCAACCACGACCTTAAATCCTCGTAGTGTTGTAGACAAAAAACTTAAAATAAATACCTAAATCAAAAAGTGGTGCTACCAGTAACACTCCTTTTTCATGGTTAAAATTGCAACTTGTTTGAAACCATAGCCTTAACAATTGGCACTGTTACAACAAAAATATTGAAATCAACCCCTAAATAGAAAACTAGTAGCACCCTTTTTTTCGGGCTTAAAATTGTATCATTTTTTAAACCGTGGCTTAGAAAATGGTTATCGTTGCAAACAAAATAATAAAAGGGAAACAATAGAAAAGAAAAGGGAGGGAATAAAGAGAAAAAAACATAATTTAAAAATATATTTAAAACAAAAAAATTCAAAATAAAAGGAAAATCCCTCAACTCCTCCCTCACCCTCATTTAAACTAAATAAATAAAAATAAAATACCATTTTTTTTTTCTTCGAGAAAAAACTCTAATTTAATTTTTTTTTAAAGGGTCAAGAGTTTAAAAGAAAGAAAAAGAAAGAAAGAAAGAAAGAAAATTACAAAAGGATTTTTTGTTGTTGGGGGGAGCGGGTGGCGTCATGGGGTGCATGGGTGGTTGGGGTGAGGGAGGAAGGGGATGATTCTAGGATCACCCCTCCCAACCTTTCCCCCTTCCTATCCTACCCCCACTACTCCATATCTCTCTAATCGACTACCTCTCCCATATATATCCCTCCTACCCATCACCTAACTAAGAGACATGTGTAGGATAGGTGGAGAAAAAGTGATCCATATTTTAGTGTTAAAGGCTTCATTTAAAAAACCCATTAATTCAAATTCTCATAACCAACTTCTCAATTTTCTGCAATTGCATTAAAAATTGGCTTAATGAATTTAAAAAAAACAACGTTCAAGGATTGAAATTAAAAAACCAAAACTTGAATCACACAAGCAATACTCAACAAATTGTTAATGGAGTTCACCCATATGAGCTATGTCTTCGAGTTCACTTCAAATGATGAATTGATCCATTCATAAAGATGCAAAGTACAATTACACTTCTTTACATCAAGTAATGGCCTTCAATCTGCAAAAACATGGCTTCTTCCTGCAATAAATGGATACGGGCTTGTCCACTCTCTCAATAAAGGGGTTTCTCCTTCGAAAATGACTTTGAGTGAGACAAAGGGAATGAACAACAGTAGGAACCCAACATACCAAGTGATCAATGACCTGATATGTAAATCTTGAATGAATTCAGGCTCAAAATCGATTGAATTAGAGTTCTTCTACGTGTATATGCCAAGCTAGGGTTCAATCATTCGTCCTTCAAACCCTTGTGTGACCTTTCCTTAACATATATCACCAACGAAGAGATGATCTCAGGTCATGGCCTCTAAATCTGTTTTAAAGAGGGAGGAGTGAAGAATTTGTTGCCTATGGTGCACTCCACCCCGATCTCCTCTTTCCATGAGCTACACAATGACAACGCGTCTGATCTTTTCTGATCCTCCAATGAGCATACAACTCTTAGACGAGTCACGATTTGATTGGTTGCTTCCATATCCAAATCGTGCATGCTCTCGTTTTACTTGGGGTTACCATTATCATTTGAACACACAAAACACTCACAACTTTCTTTTGGAAGCACATCAACATGTCTTTGCTTGGTTGGCATGCAATCTATTTAAAAATAGATCTGGGCACTCATTTTTTTGTGAAGATTGATGGGGATCCTCTTGGATTAGTCCTTCCCACTAAGAATCTTTTGGACCACCAAAAGTCTAGTTTCATTCAGAAAATAAGTGAGGGTATAACTCCCTCACTTTTCGGTTTTCATCCATCGTGCTTTACTTGAATGAATTCCTTTTAAACCCACACGAAGATACTCCACATGACCTCTTCGCAAATTTCTTTCCTTTCTATCAAGAATAACACCTTCCCACAACTCATCAAGATATTCAGGAGCAAAATCTTAAATAGAAGGAACTTAAACATTCTCACCTTGATCCATGATCATAGGAGGCTCATATGGTTTCAAGTTTTCAACATTAACCATGAAATACATCTGCATATATGGAGGTAACTCCAACCGGAAAGCATTGTTACCAATCTTTTCTAAAATTTTAAATGGACCATACCTGATTGGCTTGAGATTTTTACCTTCACCCATAGGGCATTCTCTGCTAATGTATAGCCAAACTTGATCACCAACTTGGAAGTGATGATCAACTTGGTGCTTGTCATGCCTAGCCTTATACTTGGCTTAGCTCTTTTCCAATTATCCCTGTACAACTTGATGAACCAATAGGATCTTTTGAATGAAATTCTTGGCTTTGTCTGCATCATTACGTCCATCCACCGCTGCATCTTGCCAAAGAGTGAAGTCTAGAGGAGACTTAGACAAATATCCAAAACATGTCTCAAAATGAGACTTCTATGTAGAAAAATGTATGGCACAATTATAGGCATGTTGTACATAATACCACTGTTCACCCCAAAGCTTAGGATGTTTGTTACAATATCCACAGAGTAAGTGTATCATTGTCCTATTGGCCACTTCCGTTTGTCCATCGATATGTGGATGAAAAAAAGTGCTCTTTTGAAGCTTAGTAGTGTTCATTAACTCCCACAAAGTTGACCAAAATTTCCCAAGAAAGAGGGAGTCTCAATCAAATACAATGGGTGTGGGCAAACCGAAATGAATCCAAACACGTTGGAAAAATAAATGTGTCGTTCCTTCTCTTGTCACCTATTTCTTACAAGGCACCAAAACATACATTTTGCTAAATCTGTCCATAACAACATATAAATAATCATGACCTTTCCTAGACATAGGCAAATCCCCTACGAAATCCATAGACACACTTTCCCATGGACAAGAAGGTACAAGAAGTGGCATATACAAAACCATTTTTTTGTTACTTGGTTTGCTAGTGGCACACATCACACATCTTTTTACATATTTGGACACAGTTTCATACATCCGATGCTAGTAACAATAATGTTGTAACTTAGCTACTATTTTTCCTATAACAAAATGACTACAAATGAGAGAACTATGTGCTTCTCTTGTTACTTGCACTCTTTCATCTTGTGGAATACACAATTTACCAATATGATATAACAATTTGTCATGTACATGATAATCTAATTCTTCCACTTTAGTAGCATGGATTAGTGTTTCATAAACATCCTTAAAGTCTTAATCTCTAGCATATTGTTCAATGTAACTTTCGTGAGCTAATGAATTATGATGTAAAACAATGGATGCATTAACAAAGGGTCTAGATGACATATCGACAACTTTGTTTTGTTTACATTTCTTATACTCGATGACCAAATGGAATTGTTGCAAGAATCCCATCCATTGGAAATGATATCACTGTTGTAGCTTGGTTTGTGATTGGAGATACTGCAAAGGCTGATGATCCGTATGAATAATTGTCTCTTTGCCCATCAAATAATGTTTCCACTTCTTCACACTCTAAACCAAAGCATACAATTCTTTTTCATAGGTAGGATAGTTTCTTACCACACCAGTGAAGGTCTCATAATGGTAACAAACTACTTTCATCCTTTGTATTAACACTGCTCCCATGACATAATCATTTGCATTGGTTTCAATTTCAAATGGTTGTTGTATATCTGGCAATGCTTGAACTAGGGTTGTACCGAACTTTTCTTTCAAGGTCTTGAAGGTCTTTTGTTGTTTACCTCCCCACTGGAAGACCTGCTTAGTACTTGTCAAAGCATGTAAAAGAGATGCAATGGAACAAAAGTTAACAATGAACTACCTCCAATACTGAACTACCCTAGGAAGCTCCTAACTTCTAATACATTATTAGGTTTAGATCACTTCATAATGGCTTCAACTTTAGAGGCATCAATTTTCAATTCACCACCCCCTACTATATAGCCCATAGAAACTAAAGATGTTTTCCCAAATTCACATTTTGACATCTTTAGGCACACTTGCTCCTTTTTCAAAACATCTAAGGCTTTCACATCTAATATTTGATTTGAAATTGTTGTTTAGTTACCTATTTTCTTTCATGATAGAGTGGACCATATTTAAGACATCAATTCTATGACTACATAAGGACAAGTAGCTCCTATCTGAACATGTTAGTCAAAGTTAACTTCTTAAGTGAACTATGAGGCAAACCCAAACAAATTAGAACCTAAAACCCAAAGTATCGTTTTCAACATGATACATTTGAGAAATTTGTCCATGATTATATGTAATAAGATCTTTGTAAAGAATAAAGATGATTGAATGCTAAAGCTATATTGATAAGATATTATCTTTCCTCTTCTTGTTAAATGAAGAATGCAAAGATATCGCCTACTTCATTAACCAACATTGACGTTATCAAATTTGAGACCATGGGTTGAATGTTCTGTATGATATACAAATCAATCAAATGAGTGGTTGCTAACTTCTCCATCTGTATATATTGTCTCCCATCATTTATTAAGTAATATGGGAGGAAGATGAAAACTTGCCTAGCATACAAAATTTGCTTTGAATGGTGTTGAGAGAGCAACGAATTTAACTAAAGTTGCAACTCTATCATACATATAAACTTGTGGAAAGACCTTTGAGTTAGAGCCTCTAATGGACACGACCTTTGGGGAAATTGCAATATCTAGAGCACAACCATCGTTCACTTGAGTTCATAAAGAATTCAATTTAACACCTTTATTTATAGGCCATTAGCAAGGCATTCGTAGAACACAACAAACCATGGATTACATATCTTTCTTCTATGAACAAAATGTATTTGTAAACAAAAATGTGACTTATTTCCCTTTTTCAAATAGGCCTTGTTATCACACAGTTTGTAGTTTAGGTCAAATGCTAAAGGATAGAAGACAAACTGGTGTAACAGGAACCTTCCCAGGGGAGACGTCCCCGACAACCTGGGGTTTTGAAGAGGCTAGGGTATAAAGCAAGGTTAAAGTTTCCTCCTCACAGGTTACCACCTAGATCAGACAACCTGGCTAAACAACCAATAATGAAGTGTATGCCCGATTGAAAACACCTGCCCAGAACAAGACAACAACAATACAATATATATATGCAGGCTATAACTCAAAGGGTTAGTACTTCAATAACTATCTACTATCATTTAATAAGCAATGTAAAGCAATAGATACAAATGAAGTCAATGTTTTGTCAATTAGCTATGAAAGAGCATCAATTCATCAATATCTATCAAGATGATCAAGCTAATAATGTATCCAATCAACAATTTGCTCAATAAATGCTTCAAATCATCATTTAATTGCTTATATTCAACTTTTGTTGCGTCAAGATGAGATAACCAACTATGACGTCAACCCTAATTAGGTTAGTTTGTTAGTTAAGTTTTCAAAATTTAAAGTTTTGAGAATGGTTTTGTACACTAAGACTTCAACGTTGGAGGTTAGAAATCAGTGCCTTGGGATATATGGAGTCAAACAAGAAGAGGGCACAAGGTTTTGAAAGGATGATGACTTAAAGACTGGAGGGAATGGTCTAAAGTGCTGCAAAGGCAGGGCCCTAGAATCAAAACCCTAGGGGAAAGAGGCTCACTCTGGTGTTGCTTAAGCAAGGCCTCGTGCTTTTTCTTCCTTCCCTAGGTCAACTTGGCAAAATGGCTAGCATCAATGATTAATTTTACTAAAGGATGAGGTGAGAGAAAGTGTTGTAAAGACAAGGCTTTCAAACCCTAGAAAGTGATGGCCCTAGGTGTAGATAACCTAGGCCTAGGACGTCACCCCTTTTTCAACCTATAAAATTAATTGCTAGCTTAAAGGAAGAAGCAAGATGAGTGTAGCAAAGGCTACGCTCAATCCTTCTTTTTGAATGGCTAAAATATCTCTCTCTAAGGGGACATATAACAAGAACCTACTTGTGTGCTTGTTACCTAGGGTTTCAAATCAGCAATTTAATAAGCAAATGCAAGAAATTACACCTACAACCATTCAATTAAAAAGTTTTGCAAGAAAATCACTTACATATCAAGAAGAGAAGCATATGCAAACCCTAGTTGTAAACCTTCCTTGAGAGAAATGCCATAAGATGCCAAAAATATCCTTCCAATAGCAAGTGCGCCTCACTTAGACAACAAAAATACCCTAGGAGGGCGCAAAAATCAGACCTCACAAGTGTGAGTGAACTGTGTTATGTCAAAATGAGGGAAAACATCCTCAATATATATCATCCAATGACCTTTTAATTAAAATTAGGTCATTAAAATAGCTGACAAGGATAATAACTAAAAATCATATTGTTTTACATTAAACTGCTAAAAGAAAACCCTAAATGAGCAATGAGCAAGACGTCTAGCCCTTTTGAGGGAGACGTTGGCCCTTTTTAGGGCAAATCATAGAACTAGATGACAAATGTTGGCCCTCTCTAGGCCTCCAAACTCTGCCACACGTGCCAAATTGCCCTGTCAAATTGCCATGCGCTGGAGGTGACGTCAAGGGCCTCTAGAGGACGTCCTGGGTCATCAGAGGGACACGTTCCACCTGCAGTGGGTCAACCCCCTAGGGCTGGGCTCAGCCAAGGCGTCCTGGATGAAAATGTCCTTCTTCTTCTCTTGTGCAAAGGCTCGACCAATCATTGTCCTGTCTCTGCCTCTGATGAGGTCCCAACAACCATCTGGTGGGCTCTTCAGCCCCATGGAGGTCCGAACTAATCATCTCCCCATGTGTACCGGTCCACTTGGTACCTGTCCGTCGGGCATGGTCCTGCACATCAAAAACTTCGCCCTCCATGGGCTCATTAGTCCTAGGGATCATAGCAATGTTAATCATACTTCATCATTAATTTTATCAAATGCATGCATAAAACCCCTAGCATATCATCTAATAGCTCAAAGACACTACAATGACCTACTATACAAAGCTGAAGAAGAAGACAAAATGCCCTATTGGGTCAGCATCCATAAGAAAAGGAAAGTTCCCAAAGGATATCATCCAATTCATGTAACACGAGGTGGAGTGGTCAAAGGATGTCCAGACACAGTGAAAGACAAGGGTGATATTATCCGTGGGTGCCTTTGTAGGAGGCGAGTTGTACCTGTCATGGATGCAATTCTTTCCAAGCCCTTTATTGCCTTTATTCTTTCTTTTCTTTATTACTTTTTCTTTCTTTTTTTATTTCAAGGTCTAACTAGAGGACACTGCCTTGGCGTGGTGACCAGAGCTGACAATGTTACCCACAAGTACTTTCACAGAGATGATAAGGCTGGCTCGTGATGAGACTCCCTTTCCCTTGGCCATGCAACCAAAGGTCACTGCTCTGGCGTGGTAACCAAATAATGACAATGTCATACTGCTAGGTACCTATGAACATAATGGGATGGCTCGTGATGAGACCCCCCATCCTCTTGGCTAGGTCTTGTTTTGTTATTTTTCTTCCGGTCCCTCTTGTTTCTTATTGAGAGGCTTTTTATTGCCTTCTTAGGGATCCCTAGGCGAGGCATGTCTAGGTTTTATTTTTTATGGCTTTTATCTCTTACCTGCTGCTTTTAGCCCCTGGGCCTTTAACCCCTTCTTCCCACAGGATAAGGTGTAACCCCACAAATAGGTCATCCTAATGTCCGGACTAGGGGAATGGGATAGATGAGTGGGAGATAAGATGTAAGAATGATAATATGATGGGAGCGGACGATGGCTCTTCAAAATCCCCCCTGGTGGCTAACTAAAACCTATCGGTACAAGCTTGCTAGGGTACCCTGTCAATCCCCCCAACCATGGTCAAGTGGGTTAGTGTAAGATCCAAGCAGTCGTCAAAAATGAAAGGAATCTGATGCATATATCTTAAAGTTATAATGATCAAACATGACACATACCATGATACCTGGACCAATTACCTCGTGGAGCAAGAGTCTTCTCTAATACAAGTCCAAGCCGAAGGTGATGGATGTTGTTGTTGCTGACAGGACAAGTCTGATGAAGAAGAAGAAAGATGGGCCCTCCAGGGCCATGCTCAGGTCAATCCTGCTCTCAGTACTCCATGTCTAGGACCTGTGGGCCTCGAGACATGATCTCCTAGTTATCCCTAGAAACGGGGGATAACATCTGGCTCCAACTCGAGGACATGTGCTCACTGTAGAGCGCATGAGAACCTCAACATCTCTGGCATAAACCTGCAGACCTGCTCAGACTCAAAAAGGGCATCAGTAACAAAGGTGGGGTGGTATTGCCACCCCACAGATATAATATATGTATATGACTGAAATAAAACAATCAATATGCAAGTGAGGAAGAAAACTAACATGAAATGCAAATGGTATAATACACGAAAAAATGCCTACCTACCTATACATACCTGTGGAGTCATGTCCCACCACCTTGGTGGGGTTTAAGGAGGTGCCCGCTGATGGGTAATGGCCGCCTTTGTCCATCCAGTGTAAACAGGTAATAAGATTCATTAACTGACTTTCTTCCGACCTTAAAAGGGCCAAACCAAAAATGATTGTTTCCTCTGATATTAGTAGGCTTCCCTTTATTGGCATCCCACATCCAAACCATGTCTCCCTCCTTGTACTCTTTGACTCTGAAATTGGTCGTTCCTTGAGTAACCCTGGTGTATTGCGTAGAGGGAGGTGGGTGGGATTCTGCTATAAAGATTTCCTGCTTCGAAGGACAGATCCGTACATCATCTTCCACCTTCTTTAGTATTTTCGCAGTCTCTGATTCCTGAGCTTTGAGCTCGTCCATGAGTTGTTGGTATTCTTCTCTCTTGGGCCATTTAATTTGATTTGGATTTTCCTCCTTTGGAAAAGGCGCATCTTTTGGAGAATATTTATGAGGAGTTGGCTCGGTTTTGTCACGTGCTTTGTCATCTATGATGGAATCACTGGGCTTTTGCACATAAGTTGTAGTTACAGGTACATTCTGGACACGACCAATAGTTCCATCCTTCAATGGTCCATCTGATCCTTGGAAAAAGTTGTCAAATCGCTCTTTGATAGATGGTACCTTGGTAACTTCTCTCAAAGGGATGGTTACGAGCATCTTGGATAATGCCCCTTCAAGGTCAATATTCAGTTCAACCCTTTCAGTACTGGATGTTTTAGGAAAGATTACATCCATAGGTGGTTTTTTTGTTTGGTCAGTGGAAGGTTGGTCCAACTTCTTTCTTCTATACACCTGGAACTCTTGTTTATTTAGCTTTTCTTTTGATTCCTAGTCTAGTTTGTTTATTACCGCCATCCTGGCTGACTTGGTTGCTTCTTTCATGGCTTCTTGATGCTCTTCAGCGGTGATATTTATTTGAGGGCCTTCTATGAAGTGGTCTATATTGTTTACTTGTTGATGGTCACCACTATTGTAAGGACACTCATGTTCCCAGTGTGCCTCACTACATTGAAAACACCAAGGATTTTCATCCATAATGACGATGCTTGGAAATTCTACGTCTTTGAAAACATCTTTGTTCCATTCGACGAAATTACTCACTCTTTGTATTGGATAACCATCTTCGTCCAAATCTTCAGAGATATCAGAGGCATCGTCGGAATAATCACCCCAGTCTGTGTCCTTTTCTGTCAAGGGAAAAGTGGGGCAATCTTGAAACGAGTAAGGATCCACTGAAAAGGGTGTTTGTTCATCTTTCTCAGAATGACCGGTTTGTAATAATGTGGGAATCCCCTTAAAGGGCAATTGGTCATCTGAGTCCTGCTTTTCTAGAAAAGAAATTTTTAACATTTCACTAATCCTTTTAACCCTTTGCAAGATACAAGACATACTAGTGCTTGGATCGGTTTCTTCAGACTTATCGACTTCACTCATATCTTGATCTTCCAACATCGGTGTGTCCAAGACAAACAAGGCATCTTCAAAGTTAGGTTTTTTGTGAGTGGCCATGCCCAAATCCTTGGATGGCTTATGTTGTCTCGAGGCACTCAGAACATTGTTTGTGTTTGAGAAAGTTATGTTCCATTTCCTTTTGGGAGGTATGAGTTTTACTTCAAGAATTTCCAGGAATTTAGGCTCAACTTCGGTGACATCCTCATCACTAGATTCTTTGGGGGCATTATTGTGCGAGAGATTGACTTGATGGATGTAGTCTTCGAACTCAAGGTTCTGCTCAGTCTGGCAAGCAAAGTCTTGTGCTTCTTCTAGAGTCAAGGGCGACCAATCTTTGAGAGTAAACTGCAAAACTCCTTCCAACGAGTTTAAGTAGTGTTGGAGGACAACTTCTTCCGAGAAACTAGGCTTGATCTTCTTGAGTAGAAGGTTGAACCTATCATTGAAATCCCTAATGCCCTCGCTAGAGGCTTTGCAAATATTAGTGTATTGAGAGTAAAGGGAATCCATGCTTTCTTTTTCACACCAATCTTTCTTGAAAGCTTGTTCAATATCTTCAGGGGTTTTGATGCTTCATTTCGGGAGTTTGTTAATCCATCTTCTGGCACTTCCGGTGAGTGAGCTCACAAAGAGCCTTAAAAAGACATCAGGGTGTTCTTGTCCGGATTGGTGAAACTGGAAAGCATCACAGAAGTCGGTCCAATGAGAGTTGCCATAGG
>ML809004.1:70059-95695 GCA_009831015.1 Picea engelmannii
ACCATAGACAACGATTCCCCTTGTGGCCAGTGTGGGGGAATGGTCTAGGACAATCTTTCTTCTTGATGGTCACTCTCAGTAGTGGTCAAGAAGACTGGTCCGCCTCGCCGGACAGTCATTCTTTCGAAGCTCACAGTTGTGAGCAGTTTCGAAGAATGGTCCGTTTTGGAGGTTGGTGCAGGACAGTCATTTCCTTAGGAAATGGTCCGGACAGTCATTCCCTAGGGTCGATTCATTCTCTCCAGGTTGCACTTTGTTTAGTGCCGGAGGAATGACCCAGATAGGCGAATGGTCCAGGTTCAACAATCAGAGACAGGCATTTCCTAGGGCAAATTCATTCTCTCCAGGTTGCACTTTGTTTAGTGTCGAAGGAATGGCCCAGATAGGTGAATTGTCCAGGCTCAAAAATCGGGACAACTATTCTTCCTTGCTTGAGAAGAATAGTCCAGATAGCTCATTATTGATGTTTTACTTTCTGAGGGCAGATGCTCTTCTAGGTCTCATAGATGTGAGTGGAAGAATGGCCCAGATGATTCAGTTTATATCATAACAATGTTTTCTGTGCAGGTTGATGATATGACTGTTATAGAGACTGTATGTCTCCAGACAGTAGATGTATACTACTGTGGTGGATGTGTTCCACTGATTGTGACAATATGTCCATGATCAAGTATCTGTGTGCTACTTGGTGTGGTAGTGTACCACTAGATTGTAGTTGTGTACTACTATGGATAGACACAGTTGTGTTCTATTGCATAACATTGTTCCGATTGCCTTGAAGACTATCAGTAGTGTTGGAAATGATTATCAGCTAGATGGATGATCAATGGACAGAGATTTCCCAGACGGAAAATGGTTTAGAACATTTATTCTTCTAGGACATATGTCTGGATTAGAAGAATGGCTCTTATGTCACTCTGTGGAGTGAGTGACTTACCCAACATCATGTCTGATTACTCAGATGGAGTATGGTTTCGAGAGATGATGCAGTTGATGACACTGATAGCGATGGTGCTCATGATCTAGTCATGAGATAGTCTATACGACTATGTTGATGCTACCGGGTGAATGGTATATTTGTGCTCAAGACCATTACCTTCAAATACCTCCCTAGCTAGAAGGGAGTGTTGATATTATGGTAGTTGTGGGAGGTATTTACCTCCACGTGTAAGCCTGACGAGAATAGAATATTCTGAGAAGCAAGAAGAAACCCTAATTAGTTGGCTAATAACCCTAGAAGACAAGTCGGTTCAAGAAGATAATGTGTATTAGGTTATTAGCCTCCAAGAGAAGAAATCGGCAAAAGGAAATATTATATACTAAGTAAATAGGCACCCAGAATGAGAAATCGGCCTAGGCAGTTTGCCAGTTTTAGTATAAATACAGGAGGCCAGTCTTCATTCTGGCAGGCATTCTCAGAACTGCAGAAGCAACACTTGTGCGCACTACAGTTGGCCAGTTTGTGTACAAGTCTGGAGGAGAGCTGTCGTTGCAGCTGCTGCAGCTAGAAGATTTCGGTTTTGGCTTGGACTATCTCTTGGTTATGGTTTAGACTCTCTGATCAGCTCTTGTTACTCTTGCTTGGTGCGCTATTCTTGGAGAAAGATGCACTACCCTTTGTTTGGCTATCTAGCCTAGGGTTTACTTCCGGAATGTTTCTCTGTCAAGGTTAAGGTGCTCAGGGGTGTCTTTGGCCTATGGTTGGGTGACAATAGTGATATTGTCTATGGTTAAACGAGCACATCCATCATATTCTAACAGAAACATGGGTAGACATTTACAAGAAATGTCAAGAAACAGGGGAAAAAGGGAAACTTTGATGAAACCACTTGGAAACCCCTTAAGACTCTATTGAAATTTCCAGAAATCCCTCAAAAGTTGTGGAAGCCCCTAAAACTTCAATAAAGCCTACGCTAAACCAAGTTTCGAGAGTGGGGAGATAGGGGGATGGGCTAAGGGGTGTTTGGAAGGAAACCCTCAGTGTTCAAGTACAAGGGTGTTACCCCTTGAAAATGCAGGTCATTTTGCATTTTCACAGGCCTTACTTTTCTCACCAGGCATCATAGAAGACCCTTGGAGTTCAAAAGTAGTTACAGGTTGATCGACTTTCCGGAGGCACATGCACTTGGGGATTCCATTTTGGCACACTTGACATAGTTGAGGAAGGGAGCCCTAGAATAGGAATGACCCATGCTAAAGGTCTAGAGCATGATTTATGGCAAGTTAAGGGGTCAAAGATAGCCAAAAGTGAGAACACCCTACATTATAGGGGGTTCAAAGCATGTCATCTAGCAAGACAAAGTATACCTTGGAGGAAACACATGGGCATGACAGGTGGCAAGAAAAGAGGCTAGAAACACCCTAGCTTGGGGTTATGTGGCAATGGAACCACTTGATTGGTCAAAGGAGGTCACTTCATGAGGAGTGCTCCACATCAAGGGAGCATTTTGGTTGCTAGACCATGAGTCTACTCTCTTGTAGGAGGGACGTTTTGTGAAAGAAACCATTGAAATCATTTTAAAGTGACTTTATGGGGCATTACACGTTATTTGAGGCATGTTCCACATATTTGGAGGCATGTTCTACCCTTGAGACATTTGGGCAAGGGCACTTAGTTCAAGGAATGTTCTACATATTTGGAGGGTCCTTTGCATGAGGAAGCACCATGTGGCATGGTTGACATGGTCTAAACCCCTAAACAAATAACTAATGCATACTCTAAAGAATTTGAAAGATGACAAGTGGCAAGTCGACATATACAAAGGTGAAAGAGGTCCGAAGTCAATATTTTGAATTATAAGCTAAAAGAAGACCAAATGGAACATCATTTATACTCTAGAAGAGGAGTGTTAGGGTTCAAAAGGCCCTAAATCACGTAGAGGAAGACCTAGGGAGGTGAGCCCTAGGTTGTAGGATATTTTCTACAGATTAAAGTATTATCTTCACTTCTTTCTGGCTGGATGAAGCCCTAAGTTGGGATGGATGAAGGTATAAATAGATGGAAGCTTCAATTGCTAGAGGCATGGTTGTGTCGATGTTTGTAGCTCGGACAGGTACTTCCACATAGGTCTAGTGTCGGATGTGTGGAAGTTGTCCAAAGGACCTTTCATGAACTTTGGAAATTCACTTTAATTAAAGGAATTATTAAAGTGAATGTCTTTTTAATTATTGAGTTCGGAAAAGTTTAATAAAATGTAATTTAATTACATTAATGATTTAGACTTAATCTCATCTGTTGATCTCAAGCGAGGTGAGATCTAATCTCAACTGTCAATCACTATGGAGATCAAGGTTAGGTATTCAACTCAATGTTATAAAAAGGAAGTCAAGGTGAAAGGAGAAGACACACAACAAATGAGAGTTAGTGATTCACAGTGAGAGCAAGAGAAGGAATTTTTGCTCAGTTGAAAGGAGAAGAGAGCAAGTGGGCAGCAACGGAGAGATCTAGCAGCAAGGACAGAGTTGAGCAGTCCGTATAGCAGCTCGGGCAACAGGTATAGCCACGGATAGGCATTGTACAGACCGCACAATTTTGGGTACGCGCTGTACAGACAGTAAAGGGCACGATATGCTCCGTACAGACCGCACAGCTGCAATTACGTGTCCTATAGGCCACAGGTACAGATTGTATAGGTTCGTGGGAAGAGGTGCTGGGCAGCAAGGTTTTGGCTGTAATTTTTGCTTCTTTTCTCAGTGGGCAGATTTTCCCAGTTTGGGAGCCCTTGTAAGCTTGGAATCATTTTAATGAAAAGCTGATTTTGAAGGACAAAAAATTTGTTGTGTATTTGTGATTGTGAAATTGGTTTCATTTGCTTCCGCAATTTATTTACAGTTAATTATTCCAGTCAGTATATTTTATTGTGTGAGTTGCAATTTAATTTTCAGAAAGGAAATCACAAGGAAATAATTTATCTAGGCACTGGGATTATAAAATTAATAGATTGGAGTTGTGGGAGTTCCCCTCCAAGCTTAGTTCAAGATATTTTGGGATGAAGAAGTTAAGGAACAAGTTCAATGTGAAGTTTTCCATCTCTCTTTTTTATTTCATGAATGACTAGGGCTTTTGCAAGGATTGCCTTTGTTTTTCCCATTGAAATAATCTTTGAAGAAGGGTAGTCTTGCTTCAATTAGAGGATGTTAGAGTTGAGGTGAAACCCTCCCTAACTCTTGATGTAAATTTGGATAATTGAAGGATATTCGCTGCTGTAATTTTCTGCTTAGGGCTGTTCACTCTATGTTTGAGGGTTGTTGTAGCTAAGGAAAAGATTAAGTGTGGCACATTATGGCTCTCTTGATCTTGTGGTGAAATCATATTGAAAAATTGATGTATTGTTGGTTCAATTTATAAGAAGGCTATCCTACTTTGTCTACTTCATTTATGGTTTGATATGTGGCTGTCCTTTAATTGTTCATGGTTCCACAATATCACATGGGTGTAATTTCATGGTTGTGATGGTGCATCTTGTATAAGCGCTCTCACTTATTCTTTCCTCTTATAGCATGGTTAGCCTGCTGGTCTGCTAAAGAGTTGTTTTGGCAAAAGATATGTAAAAAGTCCACATGCGAACAGGCCTGCAGCGCAATTTGAATTTGGTGGAATATGGAACACAATCTAGCATCTCGAGGAAATGATCCCAGTTTGAAGTGTTTGATGGTGTTTTTAGAGCCCCCCCAAAATAATGATCTTGTGAACATTTCGAGCTCCAGTTAAAGTGAGCTCTTGAAGCAGGGAATAGGCTTCTGCTTGGTTATTGGTAGCCCGACCAAGATTCCATTAGTAGGTAATCTCTGGAATTCCTTTAGGGCCAAAGAGAACCCCACCCGCTCCTACCACCTCGAGGTTGCGCTTAGAAGCACCGTCGAAACAGAGAATATGAGAAGATTGGGATTGCTGCCACTGGATGAAATTAGAAGATAAGAGTTGAAGCTGCCAGGATGCTCTCAAATGGATCTGAGTAGAGATGGCAATCTGAAGGGTTAATTGTTGGAGCCATAGGGTCTCCCAATAGTCAAGGTCCCAAGGAGTGGATATATTGAGGAGCCTAGTGTTAAGATGCTCAAACAAAAGCGTGATAGCTTTGGCTACAACAATTCCAGGAAACGGTTTAACTTCCCTGAAGAGGGCTTGACTGCAGGCCAATTAGATCTTCCAACAGACGAATTTAGGAAAAGCTAACCAGACCCTTTTGAGAATAGGCTTGTTCTGAAAGGACCCCAAGTAAGAGGACCGCCAACAACCAAAAAGGTGTTCCAAGGAGGATGGCCTTCAGACTCTGTGGCTAATCCCATGCAGGACAGATTGCCAGACAAACCTGGAGAAAACACTATCCAAGAGAAGGTGAGAGGAAGATTCAGTAGAGGAGCAGCAGAGGACGGACCTGAAGGGCCCTTGGATACCCCTTTTGCAGAAATTTTCTCTCGTGAGTATCTTCCCATGTGCTAGAGCCTAGCAGAAGATGTCAACTTTGGGTAGACCATCAAGGTGCCAGATGTGTAGCTAGATTCCAAATTTAGGGGGGAGCACAGATTGGGGAAGCTGGAACTCATAACCTTTTTGAACAATATAATTTTGTGATCACCAACCTCTAGAGTCCTTAATTGCCAACTGTCGGGCGGCACACTTATGTAATCAGAGGGAAAGAGCGCAGGTGAGGCCTTTGAGGTGCACAAGGATAGCCCCGAAGTCCCAGCCAAGCCAACAAACTGAAGCTTTAGACCAGGATGAAATGTCAAAGAGCAAGGTCTTGCCATGTTCGTCCAACCAGGCTCTCAGTGGATAAAAGGGATGCTCTTGTTGAAGTAGAGTGTTCCCCATTATATTGTCTTTCCAGATGTTAATATTCTTAACATTCCAGGGTATCCAAGTCAATTGGCTTTGGAGAAGAAAGAGGGAGGCCTTGAGAAGTCTCCAAATTTGAGAGCCATTTTGGACATCTGATGTACGAACTAGGCATCGAGCCCTTGTCCTAGACAAATATTTATAGTGAAGAACTTTTTTCCACCAATCTCTTCTTTCTGCGATGAGGTGCCACAACAGCTTGGCTCTTAAGGAAACATTCATTAATTCCTAGTCCTTGATTCCAAGACCCCCATGAGCCTTGGGAGCCCTGACAGTGTTCAAATTAACCAAATGAAATCTTTTATGATTGGACTTACCTCATCACAAAAACCTTCTGAGGTCTTGTGCTAGGGCAAGTTTGACACTGGTTGGGGCTAGTAGGGAGGAGAATTGGAAAATAGGAAGGGCAGACAAGACTGATTTTACCAGAACAAGATGACCTGCTGGGTTAAGCCATTGTGGTCCCCTTGTGCTCCCTACTCGAGAAATTTGGTCTTGGTTTTGGACAAGATATGTGCCAGGAGTTCGAGGAAAGAGAGTGAAGACAAAGGGGGATACCCAAATATTTAAAGGAATGCCAATTTTCCTCAAAAGGGAAGTGAAGGATTCTAGAAATTACAGTGGTTAGTTTGATACTAATGTTCCATGCATACAGCTGAAGCACAATTGATAAGACCCCCCGAAGCTCTAGTGAAGAGGTCCATTGTTTCTTTGAAACAAGAGGTAATAATGATGGAAGCTCCCCCTATCGGGAGGGTGTCATTAGAAAATTGGGAATGATTTATTCTCTTAGCCCTCTAACGATTCTGATACCTAGAATGTTCCTCGTCTTTCTTTCAAATTCAAGTATCCTACTCAAAGCTTCAACCACTAGAATGTACAGGATCTGGGAAATAGGGAACCCTTGCCTTAGACCTTTGGAAGCTATGAAGAAAGGTGTAGGGTGGCCGTTAACAAGAGGAGCGATCCATGGGCTACTGATGCAGGCCAACAACCACTTGATGAAGCCATCCCCAAAGACAAATTTGCAAAGTACTTCAAAAAGGAAGCTGTGCCTGACCCTATCAAAGGTGTTATCCATATCAATCTTAATGATCATCCCCTTTTCACCACGGGTTCTGCTAGAATGGATGGCTTCTTGGACGAGGATGATATTATCCACGATTTGCCTTTTCTCCACAAAACCTCCCTGTTTAGGAGAAATAAGCTTGGGAACGCGCAGCTTTAATCTGTTGGCAATTATTTTGGAGATAATTTTGTATGAGACGTTGCAAAGCAAGATCAACTTAAATTTTGAGGAGGAAGGATTTACCTCCTTTGGAATCAGGGCAAGAAAAGCCAAATTAGTACTTCCCTTGATACGCGATGAGCGTTGAACATACTACACCATTCTGATAAGGTCAAATTTGATGATATGCCAACAATGTTTGTAAAAATAAGCAGCAAACCCATCCGGGCCAGAGGCTTTATCTGGTTCAATTGATGAATCACCCCCAATATCTCTTCCTTTGTGATGGCTCGAGCTATGTCTTCATTCTCCTCTAGATTGATGGAGGGGATATTTTCTAACAATTTCTCTTTATCCTCTTATTCAATCCTTCCAAATTCTGTGTATAACTCCTCAAAGTGCTTGAAGGCCGTGTCCTTGATTTGATCAAAAGAGGTAACGACCTCTCCCTCTCTTGTCGTTATTTTTCTAGAGCTTAGCTCTAGTTTGTCTGTGGAAATATTTAGTGTTCTGATCCCCTGTCTGCAACCATAGACTTCTGGACTTAAGTCTTCACTTTTCTTCATCCGCTCTTACTGCTTTTTGGTAATGGAGGAACATGTCTTGCTCTTCTTCTAGCAGAGCTTGAATGACATATTCCCTTCACAACTTTCTGTGTATCTCCTACAGATGTTAGAGTAAGTCACTAATCTCAAGCTCCGGGGGTTTGAATTTGGACTTGGCCCACTCTTTGAGGGCCAACTTGGTATTTTTCAACTTCTAATTCCAAATAAACATCGGGGAACCTGAAATCCACTTACACCAGGAATGAAAAACGAGATCAAAGAAAGAGGGGTCTTGATGCCAAAGGGGGTCGAAGAGGAAGGGGATTGGACCAAGCTCAACATGTTTCAAAAGAAGAAGAGCTATGGGTCAGTGATCAGAGCTTGCCTAGGGGAGAATTTGAGAGGACTAAGAGGAGTCTTCAAGAAAGGAACTACTCACCAAGAATCTATCTAGCCTGGCAACAATGTGACCGGGTCCGATTCTTCTATTTGACCAAGTGAACCTGCCTTTAGCCAATTTGATTGTTGTTAGGTCGAAGGAGGCGACCATTAGATCTTCCATTTTTTCTCTGGAGGGGTCTCTCACAATGCTACCCCCCTTCTCTTTCTAAGAAAGGGTAGTATTGAAATCCCCCGCAATGATGCAATTCGAGCCACGACCCGTATCTTGAAGAATCCAAACGAGAATTTCAACAAATTTTTTTTTCTTGTGGAAGGTTTGGCATATAAACATTTATCAAATTAACAGTTTTACCAGTGGGAAGATGAGCGAGTCTTACCAGAAGCCAATGTTGAGTAGAGTGGATTTGTTCGAACTAAAAAATTCTAGGGTTCCAGACAGTGCAAAGACCCCCAGAAGCTCCCCTGGAATTGACTGCTTGTCCTCTGCTTATGCACCAAATGTTAGTGCTTTCGCGAAGGATCTCAAAATTCTTCAATTTCATTTCTTGGAGCATGATAACTTGAGGCTTTTCAGTTTTTATTAGATTTTTGCTAAACTCATTTTACTTCTGCTCCCCAGTCCCCTACAGTTCCAGGAAATTACCTTTATCATTTACCTGAGATTTTAGGGTTACCCCTTGGGAGGGATGGGACCACCTTGATTCCTTGTCGTTCTTAGTTCTTTTCGAAAGACTCCATCTAAGGCGGATTGGGTACCCTAGTCTTTTTCCTTATTGGTTGTCGCCTCTCTCCTGTGCTTGTTTGTCTTTCTGCCCACTTTCCTTGAAGGCACACTTTGAGCCGTGTCTTTGTCAATTTCATCCTCAGAGCTTTTTGAGTTGGCTTTTTCTTCAGGGATATCAGGGATTTCGAACCCTTGGTTGGACTTATGAGGAGGATGTTTGGTATTTTCCAACTAGACCGAGACATTACTTTTGGGGATGGAAAGGCTTCAAGGAATCCCTCCTTGCCAAGAGAGCCCAACGCTCCATTCTTGTTAGCATTAGGAACATCTTAGTTTTCTAGGAGGAATTCGTCCTTATTATTGGAAAGGGCTTCATACCGATTGTTGCTTACCGCAAGATCTTTCCTCTCGTTCCTACACGAGGGAAGAGTTGAAGAGGACCCCGAATTCGATGTTGGGTTATGGGCAATGGCATGCTAGTTCCTCTCCTCTTGGGGTCGTGTTCCCTGTTTAGTTTCCAGTCTCCTTTTCTTGGGGATTTTCCACTAATCAATGGATTTTGGTGGGGTTTGTTCAGGAACTGCCTTTGGGAAGCTTTTGGAAAAATGCCTGTACTCATGGCAAGCTTTACATTTGAAGGTTAATTGTTCATAGTCCACATGTTGTAGATATGTCCAGTTGTCTAGAGTGAGTTGTGCTGCTTCAAGGAGACCTTTCTCGAGGTCCACTTCACAGATGCAAGCGTAGGCTTACATGTTGCCACGGGGTTCTGCGCTATCAATTTACTTACCAAGAGTATTGCCTATATTTCGAACAATATCATCATTCCAACAACGCAGTGGAAGACATGGAAAATGCACCCACATTGGAATTTCCGAGGGGATGTCGTTTTCCAGGCTAAAGTCTGGAGTCCATCTGTTAACATACATCCCTCGAGTGCCCATGAAGTAAGGACCACTGCGAAAGATCAAATCTCGGTCCGCTTTCTCTTCAAACAGAAACACGAAAAAACCCCTTGCCACAGAAAGAGTGAGAGTGCTACCCTTTTATCAAGGGTTTCCAATTTTTGTCAACCCAGAGGGGCATGGTCTGCAAGGATGGCCATATCCCTATGAACTGTCCAATCAATCCATTCTCAACAAGACAAAGAGCCAGATTGCAGGAGTTCAAGGGCTGAACAAAAATTTTGGGGACTTCATCAAGTTTTTTAACAGACCTGGAAGGCTGTGGCTTAGCAGACTTACTAATAGAAGCAACCGGGGAACATAAGGTAGTAACGTTTAAGGAGAGAGACGATGCACCCCCTCAATAGATCGAAGCCATGGGGAGAGGCCAAATAGTGAGCTAGGGTTTACAGTAGAAGATGTGAAGCATCAAGGACTAGACCAACACCTCCTTCTGAACCATTATTGCTAGAGAATATGACATGTGATTTTCATGACAGCAAGGGAGGATGATTCTTGGAGCATGTTGATCAGTGTTTGGAGAGGCACGCTATAGCGCATGGAGATGACTCCAAGCTTGATGATGGGTTTCCTTATTCATATGTTGAATAGAGCAATCATGTAGCGCACACATCAACCTTGGTGTGATCTTTTCTATTGTCTTCAGGAGCTCACGTCAGTGTTTAGCCATACAATGATAGAGATTCCAACCTATTCTTGCAAGATGCTTGACATAGCCTTGTTTTGGCTTGTTGCCAAACACAAGGGGAGATATCATGTTTTCAATGAGATAACATAGAGGCTGCATTGGCTCTTTGATTGTACTTAGCATTTGCAACTTCCTGTTGTAGAGTAGGGTAGGAAGAAAAAACTCGATGTTCACAAGCAATGGATTTCATTTATGCTCCCTTTGGCAGTTTGGGCTCATGCCTTTATTTGTATCACCCCCTGAGAATGAGTAGTTAGATGGACATTTTCAAGTTCTGTAATGAATTGGGATTGAAGACATTTTGTATTCTATGGTGGGGATGTGAAGTTTTTGATCCATCCCATCACATACAATCAAACCTTTGATTCACCTTGCAGGCATATAGAACTAGATTGTTACCCCCTAAAAATGCAGAGGTCATTTCACATTTTCATGGACCTTTCTTCTCTTATCAAGCACGACAGAAGACCCTTGGAGTTCAATAGCAGTTATAGGTTGATGGACTTTTTGGAGGCACATTTCACCAAGGGATTCCATTCTGGCATACTTGGCACAGTTGAGGAACATAGCCCTAGAATAGGAATCCCCTACCATGTTAGAGGTCTATAGCATGATTTATGGTGAGAAAAGGGATCAAATACAACAAAAAACAAAGGTCCAAAGCATGATTTATCGCCATATATGGGGTCAAATAAAACCAAAAATAGGAACACCCTACATTATAGGAGGTTCAAAACATGGCATGTGGCAAGACAAAGTGCAAAGGAGAAAAACACGCTACCTTCAAGGAAGCACTGGGGCATGACAGGTGGCAAGAAAAGAGGCTAGAAACACCCTAGCTTGGGGCCATGTCATAGTGGAAACACTTGTTTACTTAAAGGAGGTCACTTGATGAGGAGTGCTCTACTTCAAGGGAGCATTTTGGTTTCTTGATCATGAGCCTACCCCTTTGTAGGAGGGACGTTTTGGGCAAGAATCCATTCAAAGCATATTAAAGTGTCATTATGGGGCATTACACATATATTCCATATATTTGGAGGCATGTTCTACACTTGAGACATTTGGGCAATGACACTTGGTTCAAGGCATGTTCTACATATTTGTTTGAGAGTCCTTTGCATGATGAAGTGCCACATGGCATGGTTGACATGGTCCAAACCCCTGAGCAAAGAATTAATGCATACTCTAAAGAATTTGAAAGATGACAAGTGGCAAGTGGACCTTACAAAGGTAAAAGAGGCCCCAAGTCAATATTTTGACCTATAAGCTAAAAGAAGGCCAAATGGAACATCATCTGCACTCTAGAAGAGGAGTGCTGGAGTTTATGAGCTCTCTAAGGGGGACGCTAGGGTTCAAAAGGTCTTAAATCACCTAAAGAAAGACTTAGGGAGATGCGCCCTAGTTTGGAGGACATTTTCTATGGATTAAAATATCATTTCATCTCTTTAAACCCTAGATGGATGAAGCCCTAATTTGGAATGGAGGAAGATATCAATAGATGGAAGCTTCATTTATTAGAGGCACGGTTGGAGTTGTGGGAGTTTCCCTCCAAACTTGGTTGAATATCTCTTGGGAGAATGAAGTTAAGGGGCAAGGTCAATGTGAGGTTTTCCATCTTTCTTTTTCTTTTTCATGGATGAATAGGGTTTCGTGGAAGTTTGCCTAAAGAAGGACTTTTTCATGTTTGCTCGTAATTCATGTTGTCAAAGAAGATCAAGAGCAATCTGAACATGATGAATATGGTCCTCCCAATTATTGCTATAGACCAAAATGTCATCCAAATACAACTATGTGAATTTCCACAAATGTGGGTGAAAGTTATCACCGATTATTCTCATGAATGTCAATGGAGCATTAGTGAGGACAAAAGGCATAAGGAGCTCCTCATAAGACCATGTTTGGTATTGAAGGTTGTTTACCAAAAATATGAAGGACTCATGCATACCTAATAACAACCAAAAGACAAATCAATTTTGATGAAGTATTAGCATTATTGCACCATATTTTGTATGGGGTGTCAGAGGACCATTTTTCATGACACCTAATAGGATGACACCTATGGAATTTCTATGAATCAATGTGCATATCATGGTGCACATGTTCTCCTTGGTGCTACCCTTATGTTTGATCAGGCCCTGGCCACCCAAGGGGTATGGGGGTATTCATGGAGAACAACTTTACACGATCAATTTGTCATGCCCTTTCACTCTGTTCAACATATTTGATGGATTGGTTATGTTTGTACCATTGGTGGAGGTTGTTTTAGTTGTTTATCATACATCTTTTAGCTTGATGGAGGCACTGATGATGTTTTAGTCACTACTTTCATTTGGTTGTTGCATGGTAGGTTCATGTCTTGTTCTTGGATATTTGTGTCCTCACGGTGGGGTGTTTTCCTAGTGTCACCTTTTTATCACTCACATTTCATCACTTTTCCATCATTGTACATGGGCATTATTCATATTTCATCACATTTTCACTTGTACCTAGTACAATCCACATTACACTCATCATATTCCCATTCCTAGAGGGCACATGAGTCATTTCATCCATATTCGTATAGTTTTCACTTCATAATTAAGATTTCAATTTCCATATTGCATCATTTCACCATTTCCATGTGTGAGCAAATCAAACTAGTTTGGGATTATTGCTAATTAATTAAACCCAAACCTGAGCTTGAGTGCCACATTATTGGCCTATTAATATTCATAGGTTATAAACCTTCATTGAGGTCTCATTCCCTAAGTTTCAATTTAAAAAAAAAAAAGAAAAAAAAGTTCATTCCCACATGAGGGTAGCGCTCCCCCTTTGGCACACAAGTTGAGGCAACATATTATATTGTTATTTGCTAGTTGTTGCTCCCACTCATCAATTAGTCAGGTATCCTTTTTTACCCTTTCATGTTCAGATGTGCCACCCTATTTACATCCTTATGTCTTGGCACACATGTTGAGGAGGTGGTTGAAGTCTTGCACATGGTTTGATGGGCTAGTTATGCATGCACCCTAGTCATTGATTCACTTCCACTCACATCCATTCATATCCACACACCCTTGATCTTATCTACACGCCTTGACTCCTCCTGGCACATATCCTAGGTGGTAGTGGTACACTCCACTAGAAGGGTCCACATACACCTTTGAATGAGTCTTGCACACACCTTGTTTCACCTTGTTGGAGTTTAAAGTGACCATGAACTAGTTGAGTATTTACTACACATATTTGATGATGTGTCCACTTTGGAGGAGGTGTTGCACACTTCCCTATGGTGCACTCTTCATTAAGATTATTTTATTATTTGCTTGAGAGAGGTTACAACTACCTTGACTCTCTCTTAGGGCACCCCTCTTGCAAGATTATTTTATGATATTTCTTGGACAAGAAGCCTCTTGGGGTGTGCCCTCTCTCTTGGAGCTCTCATGTGGAGAGTTAAAATATTATCTGAAGACCAATTCATATCCATGTATTATTATTTTATTTCAGTTTGACAAGTCAACTTTCATCACTATGATATTATTATTTTGTTGTGAGGTGGTTGAGCCTAGAACTCTATAAATTAGAAGCTTCCCTCATTTGTAATGGTGGTTGAGAGAGTGATCATTTTAGAGCAATATATTTCTCTTGTGTGTAAATTTTGGACGAGTATTCTTTTCATGTTGTGTGAGGCTTGTATGTCATTAAATTGTTGAAGATTGAAGTTATGAATGTGCAAGGAACGAACTAAACCAAGGCCATTCATATAATAACACTACAAATGGTGGAGATTATGTAAGTGTGAGAACACCTCTCTAGTTTCTTATTGTTTGTTTAGATTTATTATTTTCTAGTTCTTTACAACCTAGTAGTAATTAGATCTAGGAAGATTTAGGCAAACACACCTAGGGTTAGCTTTGAAATTGACATTTTAGGAGTTATTTCCTTGCAGTTTCTGTTCTGTAATTTTCAACCAAGTAGGATTATTATAGCATGCACTTAGGAAGCTTATTAATCGTAGGACATTGATAAAACAATTCCCTTTCATGAATTTAGATTGATTCCATTAGCCCAAGGGAATATCAAGGCAATAATATACCTTTCTTGCCACCCAAAAACATAATTTTAAGCACCTTTTCTTATCTTTTTGCAATCTGGAAATTACATGCAAGTTTTTGTTTCAGATTTCTACAATTTCTGCATTACATTTACTTCAAAATTTTCATTATCCAACATTGCACATTTGCCTAGGCATATAATTTGGATCTTAAACTAGGCAAATTTTAATTTTCTGCATTTTGAAAATTGTTTCTTAATTTCTGTTCTGAACTTTCTGCAATTTCTAGCACCCAGTTTAATTCAGAAATTTCAATTTCCAGCAATGCAACAAGTCTATAGTATTTCATTTTTAGATTTCAAACTAGAATTTTCAATACTGGTTGCATTCTGAAATTTATTATTTGATTTCTGTTATAAATTGATGCATTTCCAGCACTTAATTTAGTTCAGAAAATTAAATTTCAGATTTGCATTTGCGCATATAAAGTTTCATTTGTATCTTATAAATTTGCTCAAACATTTACATTTACAGATTAGTGTTCCACGGGTATGAGTCCTGCAGGGTCGGGGGTGTGCCTCCCATGTTTCCCACACTTGTGGAACTGGGGGTTCTTGGCGAAACATTTCGCCGCGTCCCCCTTTTTGTGTAACATGGTGAAACACACACAAAAACGTTTCACCAGTGTGCGCAATGCATTTCACAAAAATGTGGGGCTTGTGGGTGACCCCCACCTGGAAAAGCGGGACACTTGACAAGGAGCACTCATGAAGTGGCAATACCTTTGACAAGAACAAGGGGTGCAAGAATACACTTCTGAGTTCAGGAGGCAGGCCATCAGGTTGGGTATCTCTTTGGAAGAGCCAGGGGTGGTGGTGAAGTACCTTGGAGGACTTTTTAGCCATATTCAAAGAAAATTGTAGCTTCTTAGTGTGAAAAGCATAGACGAGGCAAGCAAAAAGGCTCTCTGTATTGAGTTGGACTCCAAGAAGAGTTGAGTTGGACTCCAAGAAGGGGCAGCAGCATATGGGTCAAAAAGAAACCAGCAAAAGAAGAGACAAGAAGATGGTAGTCAGCCAAAAAAGGAGGGATCCTAATAGGCATTGCAAACATTGTGATGTGGATGGGCACACGGAAGAGAAGTGCTGGAAACTTCATCTAGAATTGTGTCCAAAATGGCTAAAGTCCAAGGGAAAAGCAAACGCAGTTACTAAGAAAAAAGAAGAAATGGTCAAGAACCATAAGGTAAATGCTATGTTTGATGATGGTTCTCAATGTCATCTGGTTTCTGGAACATTAGTTTATGAGCTTGGTATAGAAACTTATGATCTAGTGCAGCCAAGTTCACTAGCATGGTTGCAAGGGAAAACTCTTATGAGAATCACTTGAACATGTAAAATCAAGTTTTCCATTAATGCCAGCTATGTTGATGAAGTAGAATGTGAAGTTGCACCATTAGATGCCTATGGAGTGATGTTTGGTAGCCCATACCTGTGAGATAGGGATGCTCCCTTCTACAGGAGAGAAAACAAATATCGCTTGGTCATGGGTGGCAAGGCATACTTCGTCAAAGCACAAAAATGGAGAGAGAGAATAACTCCTCTAGCAACAAGACAGGGGAAGACAAGCAAGAAACAAACAACCTTCGTCAGTAATGGAGTGGTGGATATGGAGAAGAAAATGGAGGCCATGTGCTTCCATCTCCTTAACGGTCCAACTTTTGGGGGCCAAAAAGCTGCAAATGGGGAGGTGTTATCAGAATTGGATCCTTGCCAAAACTCTTCTAAATTTGTAATAAGTACGTAATTGTTTTTTATTTTATTTTTTTGGCAAAGTTGAGAAAATGTCAAAGTTTACTTGGAAGTGGAAATGAACCATTGTGATGGTTGGCCTTCCAAGGCAACCCATTATAAATGAAGGTTGTTATGAAGAAGGACATCAACGTGGATATGCAAAGAATACTTGGGAAGCTTGAAGAGAAGAGATTAGAGTTCTAAGAGTGCAACCTCTCTATGATGAGCGAAGGTGTCTCCGAGACATGGCCATCTGCAATTTTTTAGTGAGTAACAATACATGAATTTTCTGAGCATGCATAGCTCACCCTTTGTAAGGAATTTTCTGAGCAAAATAAATCTTTGTTGTTTATACTGTGTGGTTGTGTAATCTTCTCTATGGAGGCTTATTATGGTTATGGATTGAGTTTGAATGCTTGGGGAATTGTGTAAACTCCAAAAGCTACCCTAGAATTGCATTGATTTCTCATTAATCGATCACTGGCCAACAATAGGACAGTAAAATAGAATAGGGTAAATGAGTGGATAGAGGCTAACTCTCCGAGAGAGATGGAATGCCTAGGCATATTCGGGAGTTATGTAATCAGCCATTAGTCTAATTGTGTATGATATTGGATAGCAAACAACATGAAAATCCATCTCCTGCAATTTTGCAATTCTACTAACTGTGACCCCCTATGTAATACGTGTTGATTTTTCAATAAGCTAGGTTAAGCATGTAGTTCATTTCAATTTCATCATGTCTTAACCATAAACAAGAATGTTGCAGCAACCAAGATCACAAAAAGAAACACCATGCACAAGAACACAAGAAGTATCCTGGGAAACCCTTCTCAACAAGGGAAGAAAACCCAGCCAAATCCTTTGCTATATTCTTCAAGAGAAAGACCTTTCACCACCAAGAATGACTTAGCACACAAAAGGGTGCTTAAGCCCTAGAAGACTAGCGCCCAAGAGAGGTGCACACCTTTTCCCAAGTAGAAGTGTTTGCTGAAATTTCCAAACTCACAAGAAAGATATGATTCTACAATGGAGAATCATCCCTTACTTATATTAGACTTGACCAATCAACAAAGGCATCTATTGGCTCAACAGGGCCGACCTCTCTAAGTCAAATATATTTATTATTATTATTATTTGTTATAATTAATATTAACAATATTAATTATCTTGTTTATTATTAGTCATATTAAGGTAGGGCTGACCTGTACCCTTTACATCATAATTAGGGTCACAAGTAGGTCTGACTCTTGAACAATATATAGCAAAGGATCTGATACACCCACTAGTGCTCATCCACTAGGGGCACATCCATAGGGATGTCATAGCTCTGATTCACTGCATTACACAAAAGAACCAGGTCTTCACACGTTTACCTGTGCTTGTCCACAGGCACGTCCACTCTACAGATCTGCTTTCCCACTGCCACCGACAGGAGAATTATCTGGAGTCTTCTCGTCAACTCTGTTGCTCAGAGGAGGCTAACACACTATCTTCATTTTTGTTCTCATGACGATGCACCCAACACTTTGGGATTTCACACATTTACCTTGTGCTCAACCACATGCACGTCCTAACTCAACAAATCGCTTTTCCACCGGATAATCATCTGGAGTTATTCTCAACTCTCTGAATGGAGGAGGTCATCCCTACGTTCCCAGTTCTGTCTCAGGCAAGAACCACATACCCTTCTTAGGGGCTTTCTCTCAGGTTTGTAAGTTGAGAAAAAGACTTCACATAGCTGCAATGATCCACACCTCACAGGTTTGTAAGCTGGAGAATCTCTCACATAGCTGCATTCATCAACAATATGATATGTTTGTATTTATGTTTATGAATGAGAGACACCATGGCTATGGCACCGCAATAGTGAATTGTTGAATTGCTAATCCTCTCCAAATCGATTGTAGTCCTCAACCCCATTACTCTAGGTGACCTGAATTAATTCGGTGATGGTATTTTACCTTCTAAAGAGATTCATGTCGAGGAAATGAACCTATAGCCAAGCATCTTGTTATTATCTGTTTGAATGAGTGTTGGAACGACAATGAACAGGGTTCCAATAATTTGTAAGTGCAACAAACTAGTGAAGTCTTGAAGCCAAGTTAAAGCACAGTTCACTGGATTGATTAACGAGTATCAACTTTGGTAACACAATCGACAAACCAAGCTCGAACACCCATCTCAGAAATAGAGTTTGCAAAGAAGCAATTGTTTATTTCCACAAAGGCTCCGTGTTGACGAAATAGACAGGCCATCGACCTACCATTTATGAATCACTAAATGTTGGATGGACATTCCAAAGAGCCATGGACTTTGCATTTATGGATTTGATTGGTAAAATCATTGAGATATACTAGGATGACTTGACAGTTTTCTCCAAGGAGAGAGGTTATCACAATTGTCGTTTGAGGCAAGTATTTGAGAGGTGTGGAAAGCATGGGATTTCATTAAATCCCAAGAACTCAGCTTTTGGGATCAAATGAAGAGAAGCTTCTTGGTCACACATATCAAATGATGTGGTGAAGATTAACCATCAAGAGTGGAAGCCATTTAGAATATCCCCTTCCATGGATGTACGAAAGTTGTTCAATCTTTCCTTGGAAAGATAAAAATTATTAGAAGGTTTATACCAAACTTTGCAGAAATCACCAAACCCATCTCAAATTTCTTGAAGAACTTAGTATTTGGGTGGGGATTGTGAGAGTAGGGAGGCATTTAGAACAATGTTGCATGGAGCGGGAGCGTCGGGAGCGTCATTTTCCAAAAATCCTCGAGAGCAGAGCGTCTGTTATATATATATATATATATATATATATATATATATATATATATATATATTGCGTTTATATTATATTGCGTTTATATTAAAAAAACATGCAGAAAGACAAATTAGTTGCAAGATATATGATATTATGAAAACATGCACATTTGTACATTAATATAGATAGAAATGGCATCCATGGACCATAGTACATCAATGATTAATCATTCAAGCATCAACCATCAAGATTCTAGCAATTACAAACTTACAAACCAACATACAAATTTTTAAGCCATATTGATATAATAGAAAGTAGACCATAAACTTATGAAATAAAATCAATTATCCAACAACTGTCAACAATAACATGAGTCATGACCAAATAGTTATGTTTACAAAATAGGCCATCTATACTGAAGTACGAAGACCGAAAGGTCCAAAACAATAAAGTTCAAAATGAGCTAGTTGCTAAATACTAAGAATCTATCATCTATACTATATAGACTATAACATATAAAGTAATGAAAAAGAAGAAACATCAAACAACTATCCCAACAACTATCCCATCCTCCTTCCACCACCACGATTGCTGCGTGGGCCTCTTTGTTGTGGTAGTGGAGCCTCCTGAGAAGGATGAAACTGTGCAGAAGTAGATGTAGACGGTCACGACGGAAGTGAAGATAAAGCCCCTAGTGTTGTAGCTAGAATCCTGGACACAGGGACCACAACAGTGGATGGGGGTCGCATCTCAACATGATCATCATCATCCAAAAGAAAATTCTCCAATTGCTCTAAAAGCAATACTCCATCCTCCAAATTATCCTCCTCTAGATTGTTGTCCCAATGCTTCAAGATTTTATGCATATTTGCTTCCTCACAGTAATGGGACAACAATCACAAGTTGTAATGAACATAAAACAAGCTCTCTGGTCGACCGACATTCAACCTGTTTCTTTTGACGCTATGCATGAAATTGTAGGTGCTCCAACACCTCTCTGCAAAAGAAGTGTTCACCACCTGTGAAAGCACCCGTGTTGCCAAACGTTGCGACTGTGGGGTAGCGCCACTATGCATGTTCCACCACTCAAGAGAACTCAGATTCCCTTGATCTCGAATTGCATGGTTGGTCCCAAAGGCACCATTGCTAAGGATGTAATGGCTCAATTGTCTCCTTATGTTGTCACACTCCTTGTCCATGACCAATTTTTCTAATGCTTTCATATAACCAACTCGAACCTCTGGATCTTGGTGTGGTCCTTTCTTGGACCCAACACCAAGAGTTCGTGATGAAAGCCATGATGCATGATAGTATTTAGGTGTTAGCATATATGCTAAGACATGTAGTGGAATATTTAGCATTTCCCACCATTTTTCCACCTCTACACGAATTTGATTATATGGGTTGACATCTCTAGGCTCAACAATGTCTTTAATTTGCTCTAGTATCCTATCCATTTGCTCATACACCTCCCCAATGATTGGCCGATCTAAATCTGCAAACTTGATCATGTGATAAATTAGCTTGGTGAATTGCAAAACATACCGAACCCGTGACCAAAACCGACTGTTAAGAACTGTCTCCTTCACTGCATTAGCACCTTCTCTATCACTGCTCAATTCATCCCATGCATCACTCATCACCATAGCACCCAAAGCTTGTCTCACCTTCAATAAGCGCTTAAATGTGAGGTAATAGCTAGCAAATCTAGTGTTTACAATCTTAAATAGTTGCAACCTAGAGTCAATGTTGTAGAAGTAATTGACCCTTGTATGCCCAGTGACACATTTGATGAGTTGCTTCCCTCTCTTGTACAACTGATTAATCCATCCATATTCTCTATGCTTGACAATATCATGTATAAAAAGGTTCAAGGTGTGCACCAAACACCCAAACCAAAAAATGTGTGGATGAACTCGCTCAATGATTTTACCTCCTCCCTTACAATTTGTTGCATTGTTAGTTATTACTTGAATCACATCTTAAGGACCAACATCATTAATTGTTTTCAAGAGGAGATCTGAAATGTTTTGAGAAGATGCAATGATTGAAGAGGAGTCATGTGCTGCAAGAAACATTGCATTGGTAACAGAAACACCAAGAACATTGATCAAATGTTGGTTTCTAACATTTGTCCAACCATTTGTTACAATTGATACCCCAAAATCCCCCCATTCATCTGTAAACATTGTTAGAGCTCTTTGATTTTTTGCTTTTTCCTTGTCCCCCCATTCTTGTGTCCTTTGGGGGCTTCGTTGATTTCCTTAACAAGATCGTGCCAATAGGGGGAGCGAAGCACATTGAATGGGATACCACAAGCATAGAGAAAACGGACCACTTTTGCATCCACTTCATCCCTACCTCCAATATCAAGGAAATCTGCTATTGTTCTTCTAGATCCAGAGGTTCCAGAACCATGAGGAGATGGAGATGTGTTGCCACCAAATCTAGATGAGGCATCGGATTGAAGCTTTTTCTTTTTACCATGCATTTTTTGTGTAGCTTCCTCTATCTTTACGTATTTTGTCTCTCTTCCTTGGATATATTAGGGAAAACATTGATCCCAATAGCCCCCTTATTGTCATCACTCTCTGTTACACAACAAAGATACCTCCTCACATGGGTATATGAATCGGTATAAGGATTTCCTTTATGACAATTATGAGGACATAAAAATTTAGTGGGTCCACCACCTCTCCCCTCCTCAAGTCTTGTCACACATCTCCGCAAGGGTCTTGTCATTGCACAGTTTGTAGTCAGGATAAAGGATTGATGAAAAGAGATCAAATTGGCGTAACTGAACCAATCCCATCCACTGTCACCTCGATGGGAAGGTTCTTTCTATTTAGGGAGGTAAGGCCCAGGGGAGACGTCCCCGGTGACCTGGGGTTTTGAGAAGACAAAAAGGCTTAGAAAGGCTAAGTGATAATAATCCCCCTCACAAGTCACCACCTGATCAGAAAGTCCTAGCTTAACAACCAATAATGATAATGATAACCAGAAGTGTACATGCCCGAGACAAAGCAAAAAGAAACTATATGCGCAAACTTGATTGCTAGTTAGCACTTCATATAATCAATTACTTTTCTGATAATAAGCAATTGAGCAATAATATTGATGAAGTAAATCAATGTTTACACTATAGCAATAATTACAATATCACTTCTCAATAAATGCTAAAGAAGCATGGCATTCAATGTAACAAAATCAACACTTCATGGATAATGCCTTAACCAACCATTCAATTGCTTTAAAAGTAAAACAATAGCTACACAAAGGTGTTTAATGCATAGAAAGATGACGGCAACAATTTAATTAGTAGGGTTAGTCTAGGGTAGGGTTAGTAAGAGTTAGGGTTTGTTCAAAGTATTGGAAGTTTGTTTTATGATCAAGTCACTCAAAACACAAGGCCTTAGATCAGTGTGCTCCTAGGGTATATGGAGTCAAAGAGAAGACACAAAGGTTGAAGGACTAAGTGAAAATGGTAAAACTAAGGACAAAAGAGTTAAACTTTGAGGTGTTGCTATGGCAAGGCCTCAAAGATGAAACCCTAGGGGAGAGAGGCCCACTTTGGTGTAAAAAACCTAGGCCTCGGTACTCTCTCCTCCTTCCTTAGCTCAATGGCAAAAACGGCTAGCTTGAATAATGATTGATCTAAGACAAGAGGGTTAGCAAGTGATGTGTTGCTATAGCAAGGCTTCACTAAGCAAACCCTAGGGAAAAACGACGCACCAGGTGTAGAATAGCTAGGCCTTGGTGCATTTTTCTCCTTAAATCAACAAGGAAAAAACGGCTAGGCTAAGAGGAAGGATAGAGTGTTGCAATGGCAAGGCTCTATCTTCTTTATGCAAATCAAATGGCTAAAAATGTTGATGGGGACATGAGACAAGGACATCAACTATTGCTTGTCACCTAGGGTTTGATTCAACAAAATATAATCACATATGCAAGTAAATGAAACTAAAACCATTCAATTAAGAAGTGTTTGTAGAAATTCACTTACATAAACCAAGAAACCATGTAGCAAATCCCTAGTTGTAACACCTTCCACCAAGAGAAATGCCAAGTAAAGTCTTCCTTCAACAAGTGCACCTCAATATTTCAACCAATAACCCTAAGAAGGGCGCAAATTTCAGACCTCACTAACGAGTGAGTGAGAGATGATGAAAAAATGAGAGTGAAAACCCTCAATATATTCTGTACCAATGACCTAAATTACATTTTAGGTCATTAAAAGACCGGCAAGGCCAAAATACCAAAATCATATTGTTTTACATTAAATGCTTAAATTAAAACCCTAATCAAGCAATAAAGAGACGTAATCCCCTTTCTAGGGTGACGTTAGCCCCTTCTAGGGAAAATGCAGCCTCCTGGAGCAAATTGTTAGCCCTCCTTGGGCTTCTCCAACCTGCCACATGTGCCAAATTGCCCTGTCTATCTGCCAAAACGTCCATGGAGCAAGGATGATGTCATGAACCTCCTGGATGACGTCCTAGGCCTTCCAAGGCCAACATTCCGGTGAAGGGGGCACAACCCCCCTAGGTACAGGTCTACTCAGCTGCCTCTAGTGGATTCTTCTACTCTTCCCTGGTACAGACGCTCTACCCTGTCTCTGCCCCCTGCTGGGGTCTCAGCATCCATCGGATGGGCTCTTCAGCCCCATGGAGGTCCGAACTAATCATCTCCCCATGTGTACTTGTCCAACGTGGTACCTGTCCGTCAAGCATGATCCTGCACATCAACAGATAAGCCCTCCATGGGCTCATAAGTCACAGGGATCATAGCAATGTCAATCACATCTCATCATCAATATTATTAAACATGTGCATAAAACCCCTTTACCCCAGTCTAGTGCTCAAAGACATTATACAAGTCTGCAATGCAAGTTTGGAGGAAGTGACAGGACGTCCTATTGGGCTAGTGTCTAGTGGAAGAGGGATGTTTCTAGAAAGGATTAAATCCAAGTCATGTAAGTGGGTGAGGTGGATGGGGATGTCTGGGCAAAAGGTGCAGTGATAACAGGGATGGCTTACCAGTGGGTGCCTCTGTGGAGGGTGAGTTGCACCTGTCATGGATGCAAATGTTTCCGAGCCCATTCATGCTTTTTATCTTCATTCTTTTTCTTCCAAGAAGCTAGTCAAAGGACACTGCCCTGGCTTGGTGACCATTGGTGGCAATGTTAGCCACAAGCATTTCGCGGAAATGAGAAGGTGGGCTCGTGATGAGACCCCCTTTCTCTTGGATATGCCACCAAGAGCCACTACCCTGGCGTGGTGACCAGATGATGGTAGTGCCATACCGTTAGATGCTCATGGACCTAATAGGCTGGCTCGTGATGAGATCCCCTATCCTCTAACCAAGTCCTGTCTTATTGTTTTCTTATCTTTTTATTCCTTTTTTCTTTCAAGAAGCTAGTCAAGGGACACTGCCCTGGCTTGGTGACCAGTGGTGGCAATGCTAGCCACAAGCACTTTCACAGAAATGAGAAGGTTGGCTCGTGATGAGACCCCCCTTCTCTTGGCCATGCAACCAAGAGCCATTACGCTGGCGTGGTAACCAGCTGCTAGTAGTGTCATACCGTTAGGTATCGATGGACCTAATAGGTTGGCTCGTGATGAGACCCCTTATCCCTCAACTAGGTCTTGTTTTATTATTTTTTTTATGGGTCCCTCTATTTCTTGTTGATTAGATTTTTTATTGCTTTCTTGGGGATCCCTGGGCGAAGCATCTCGAGGTTTTATTCTTAGGCTTTTATTGTCAGCTGCTTTTACCCCCTAGGGCTTTTAGCCCATTCTTCCCACAAGGTAAGGTACAATCCCTAAATGATTGGCCAACCCTATGCCCAAACCAGTGTAATGGGATGGACGAGCGGGAAATAAGATGGAAAAATGGTTTGTATGACGAGAACGGACGATGACTTTTCAGAAATTCCCCCAATGGCAACTCAAAACCTATGGGCACAAGGTTGCTACAACATCCTGTCATTCCCCCCAGACATGGTCAAGTGGACAAGCATAAGATCCAAGCACCCGTTAGAAACGAAGGAATCAAATGCACATATTCAAAGGTTTTGAGGATCAAAGTGACACATACCATGATACCCGAACTCATTACCTCATGGAGTAAGAACCATCTCTGACATAGGACTAAGCCGAAGGTGATGAATGTTGTTGTTGCTGCTGACAAAGTGGAGGCGCTGAAAGGGAGAAAAGATGGGCCTTCTAGGGCCATGCTCAAGTCGATCTGGCTCTTGGTACTCCATGTCTAGGACCTGTGGGCCTCGAGCATAATCTCCTCGTTATCCCTAAAAGTGGGGGATAACATCTGGCTCCAACTCGAGGACATGTGCTCACCGTAGAGCGCATGAGAACCTCAGCATCTCTGGCATGACCTGTAACCTGCTTGATCTCAATAGCAAACATCAGTAATCATTTGGGGTGGTGATATCACCCCAGTCCACACACACACACACACACACACACATATATATATATATATATAAGACTGAAAAACAAACATATATATAAATGTGAAAGCAATCTACTCTAGTATGCAATGCAATGGTATATACAATGGATGCAAAATGCCTACCTACTTACCTATACTTACCTGCTGGCTGGATGTCAAGTGTAGTCAAATCAGGGTTACCGGAAGCTT
>ML809005.1:7103-19555 GCA_009831015.1 Picea engelmannii
TATAGCCTCACAATCCTCCTTCAAGCCTACAATCATATCAAAGACTCGAGACTTGCATATATATACAAGTTTTGTAAGGTTTTAACCATTTGCCAAAATTTGAGCTAGATGTAGGTAATCCCTTATATTCTTCAAGTACATAACAATTTAACTTTAGAGCTATGGTCAAATAAAAACATCAAAGGTCTTAAAGGAAATTGACCATGTGGTTTTGTATATATTTATCATACTTGATTACCGAATCAAAATGTTGCAGGATACCATTCACATGAAGTCCAGGCTTTGTTGTGACTTGGATCAATTGACAAGGATTATAAAAGATTATGATTTGAGTTAATTTATTTTTGTTTTCCCAACAAATAATTCATGTAGTACTTCAATGCCTAAACTATGATGTACAATTCCTTATCTTATTTGGGTATATTATGATTGCACCAACAACAGTTTCAAGTGTTATGTTATCCAACTCCTTCATTGTATCAAAGGTTTCTCCATTATGTATCATGCAAAATTTGCTTTGATTTCAAATGAAATTGCAAGTTTCATTAGATTTAATATTGATGCATTACAATTCTTTCAAGTCAAAGCTTCAATTACTTGGTTTTCAATTGCAATGAATTGAAAGGTTATACTTACATTTTCTAATGTGCATTGAAGAGACACTTCATTCCTAAATAATTTGCTAACCCCATGAATTACCTTGGTTCAATTAAATTATCTGGGATCAACCAATTTACAACGAATTTTATATTTCTTAGGTCAATACACAATTCACATCCTCTGACTACAAAATCCATACACAACAATAATTGTTTTCCAAGCTCATATTTCTTCATGTTGGCTTGCAATTAATTGTTTTGAAGGGTTAAAAATATCATCTCCAAATGTTTCAAATGATCTTCCCAAATCTTGCTAAAAGTCAAAATATCATCCAAGGAGGATACAATAAACAAGTTTGATAAATGGTCTTAAGATATCATCCATCAATCTTAGAAGTGTTGTCACAGTATTGTGTAATATAAATTGCATAATGACTCACTCATGCAATCCATGTGTTTTTTTTAAAGTAATATTCCAAATTATTCATTGTGTATATTGTCATATTGGTATCCTTACTTCTAATCCAACTTCATGATAACACATGCTTCTAATATTTGGTTGATTAGTGCCTTCATTATTTGTAGGGATATAAATATTGCAATATATTACAATATTACAATGTAATAGTAATGCCATATTACAATGTAATATGGCATTACCATATTACAATGTAAAATGGTAATCCCATATTACATTGGAATATGGCATTACCATATTACAATGTAATATGGTAATGCCATATTACAATGTAATATGGCATTAAAATATTACATTGTAATATGGCATACAATATGGTAATACCATATCTCATTTAATTTAAAAAAAAAAAAAAACTTAAAGCCATCATCGCAATATCGATGATAGTTCGTCGAAAACAATTTTATATTTTACCACAACCGTCGCAATTTGCCATGTATTTTTGTCGCACATACAGCAACTGCATCGTAAGCTTGGTGTTGAGATATATTTTCGTCAATATTGCCACAGATTTTCGTCGCAAGTTGCGACGGTTTTGTGTCGCACATTCAGCATCTGCATCGTAAGTTATTGGCTTGGCATAAATTGTCGTCACAACTTGCCACACTTTTTCGTTGTTATTGCGACGTAATTTCATCGTAATTGCGACAATTCATAGGGATAACCGATCTTGAAGGTGGTGACACGTGGAGTGCATATTTCATCGATGTTTCCACGCACACCAAGATCGTGGATATAGCGACGAAATTATTCCGATGAAAAAATATCTCGACTTTCGTGGAAATTGTGACGTATAAGTGTGGCAGTATCAACGAAAAACCGTCACAAATTTGGTCATATGTATTAGTGAAAAAAAGGGGGAATCATGGAGATTATTGATTTTGATCCTAAGCAACATGACTAATGTGATATTTATTTAATTCAACATGAAAGAGAGGGTTTATGTAACTTGTACTTGAGAATTCATTTCCTATTCCATCACTTTGTAGGCGAGAAAACCATATAGAATTGAGGACCCATACCTATAGGTCTAAACTCCACCTTTGTTGTGCATAAGTCCGATCCAAGTGACCTCAAGGAAAAAAGTGAGGAGAGGGAGGAAACCCCACTCAAAAAAAGGGTAGAGAGAGACCCCCCAAAGCCTCGATCTTGAAAAAGAAATACCTTTGATCCACCATGCACATGCAAATAATGTTTTGAAGCATGCTTCTTGCAAAGGGGTTCCCTCTAGACATAAGTCCACTAACTTGCAACCACTGGAGGTCCTTGAGGACAATTTTTTTTAGAAGAGGAGAAAGACTCATGGTCAGTTGGTGAACGACTAGTTGGAGAAATCTATCGTGTATACAAGCATATCTTGCAGTGGAAACACATGTTATAATCTAACAATGGACCTATATAGGCATAATATACATGCTATACATCCTTCAACACTTGGGTGACAAGTATGACTCCCTCTTGGATTAAATTTGTAGCGTACCCTTAGGACATGAATGCTTAAACTATGGACAAGCTTGTGATGACTCATAAATAGACTAGAAACCCTTATGTCCAATAAAAGGAATCTTATAACATCCCAAATCTCTCAATGATGAGGAAGCATCATTGGGTCACACAAGTCTCTCTCAAGTTTTTTTGTTCTTTTCATTATAATTTCAGTCTTGATAAGTTTAGGTCTAATATCTAGGTTCCATTGTTTCAATTTAGGAAACATTGGACCAGTGCATACAACCTACATATAGATTGTTGAGATTTTTGTTAAGCATTTAAGAGTATTAATAATTTCTTAATCTTTAATTTATTATCATATTAACTGAATGAGAATCACTGAAAGAAATACATTCACATTATACACAAAGATTTATCCTGGGAAACCCTCTTGGGGAAGAAAACCCAACAAAACGTCTTCAATATAGATTCATCAACCAAGTACAATGTCAACACAATCAACTCTTCAAGAGAGATATACCAGAATATAAGATATACACAAGATAAACCAGAAACCCTAGGTACAGTAGGGTAGCTCACCAGTTATCTCAAATAGAACATTCAAGAGATAACCAAAAGTCTCCATGAACACACCCTTCTTCTGCTACTCGTCTCCCTCTAAAGCTAGCGAACTTGTCTTTGAGAGAGCATGTGTTGTGTATTGTAAGTGAGGTGCCTAGCCTCACCTATATAGTGGATAAACCACCCTCCTTTTAACTTGCTCCGGGCCAACTTGTATAGTTGTCACTTTCTAATTTGTATTTTCCTTTTTGTAATAAATTAATGGGGCTGACTTTACAAATATGATTTAATATTATTCTTTTAGGGTTTTGACTTGATCAAATAAAATAAGAATATATTTCTAATCTACTAAAAAATTAAACACTTCCGCTTAGCAAGGAAAGTATTCTTCTGGCACGATCTTCAAGACTGCTTCTGCATGTCTTTACACTTGATCATTTACTTGTTGACTTTCCGTGAATCCATACATCACTCGAAGTTTTGTAACCACAACATACATCTGGAGTCTCATCATCATATGTAGCATCTCTCTAGTGGGAACAACCTCATATTCCTTTTGAACCTTATGTCATTATGAGACTTCATCTATATCACACATAACTAGGCATCTAGCTCACACAAAACTAGGCAACTATCTCACAAATTTCCAGCTCACACAGAATATGGAAAACTAGACCTTTGGCTAGCCCTTATGGTTGGCACACCAGGCACCCAATCCATAGTAACTATGCATATAAAAAAGAAGGTTAAGAGATATAGTGTGCACACACTAGCCATCTATCCCAAGGCTAGGAACCCTCCAACCACACAGGTTGGCCTTCCAACTTGAAAGTTTGGCATCTTCCAGCCTCGAAGGCTCGGCATCCTACTGACCATATGCGAGGTCATTCCAACTTGTGCCACAGTTGGTAACATTCCCGTGAATGACTACATGTTTCTACCACACTTTGCATGCTACTGCCCTTGGAATCACATATGTAAATAACCACTCCCTCTTACGAGGAAATTCCTTCTAGACCATGCCAAGCTTGTCCCTAAAATACTCAAACTTTATCTTTGATAGAGGCTTGGTCAACACATCGGCTATCTTCTTGTCTATGGAAATATACTGGAGTTTCACAGCTCCCTTTTTCACCATGTATCGGATATAATGGTACTTAATCTCGATATGCTTTGACTCGTCATGAAACACAGGGTTCACAGATAACTTTATGCAACTTTGGTTTTCATAAAAGATATAAGTCACCTCCAACTCGAGATCAAATAGCCTTGCAAGAAAATTTTGAAGCCACACAGCTTCACTACTAGCTGAACATGTTGCTATATATTCTGCCTCGATCGTACTGAGTACCACACTAGTATGTTTCCTGCTAAGCCACTAGATCATAGTTGATCCCAAACTAAAGAAACATCCTAATGTACTCTTCAAATATGCGACACTATCGGCCCAATATGAATCATCATAGTCTTGCAGTCTTATATCACAATCTGAAACATATATGAGTCCATAGTTAGTTTTACCTTTCAGGTACCTCAATACGTGGTTTTCCGCAATCAAGTGAACAGTTCTAGGTTCAACCATATACTGACTTAATGTGTTCACTGCAAAACATATATCTGGCCTTGTGTTCGTCAAGTACATAAATGAAGCAATCATATGTCTATACATGGTGGCATCCATTGTCTTTGAAGATGTATCACTCAATAACTTTAGGTTCATCACCATTGGTGTAGTCATGGCTTTCCAATTCATCATTGTGAATCTCTTCAAGATTTCTACAACATATTTTCCTTGGTTAAGGAAAATCTCATGTGGCTTCTACCATACCTCTAGACCTAAGAAATATTGCATCATACCCAGGTATTTCATCTCGAAATCTGAAGCAATATTCCTCTTATAGGCAGTAATGAGCTTCTCGTCCCCTGTTAGAAACATGTCATCCACATATAACAACAATTTCACTAGTCCACCATCCACAACCTTGTAGTAAACGTTGGAATCTACTTTGCTCTTGGTAAATCCTAATCTCATTATAAAATTTTCAATTATACCATACCATTCCCTGGGTGCTTGCTTCAATCCATACAAGGATTTCTTCAACCTGCACACATGTGTTTTCCTGTCATGTGTCTCCAAACCTTGTGGTTTCTCCACGTACACTTCCTCTTCTACTACCCCATTTAGAAAATATTCCTTCATTTCCATTTGATGTACCTTCCATTTCATTACTACATCTATCACAAGTATATCTCTAATTGAAGTGTATCTCACCACAAGAGAAAATGTCTCCTCATAATCTATTCCTTCTTTCTAGGAGAAACCATGAGCCATGAACCTTGCCTTGTACTTCTTGACACTGCCATCTACTAAATGCTTTGTATTGTAGATCCATTTGGAACTCACCATTGACTTCTCTTTTGGTCTCGAAACCACATCCCAAACATCATTCTTTATAATGAACTAGTACTCCTCAATCATGGCATCCTTCCATACTTTGTTCTCTACATCCTCTTCATAACAAGTAGGCTCTGCATCAGTGATATCACTTAGAAATGACATGTAACTAGAATATGTTCACGATTTCTTTATTTCTCTGAAAGATCCATCTGGAGCACCATGCTTTTCTACATATTGAATAATCTCTCGAGCCCAAGATGGTATTTTTTCATTTGTAGTCATCTCTCAAGGTGGATCTGCAAGTCTTCATGGTTATTCCATATCATGATCTTATGCAACATAATCTTCTCGTACAACATCATTATGTATATATAACTCTAGAAGCTTCATACTCCTCATCATGGACCTCATATGTATGATTCTTTCTTGATCTACTGAAAGTTTCATCCTCATCAAAGGTGATATCTCTGCTAGTCTCAATCTGCCTGTGACCAGGGATGTAGACTCTATATGCCTTATATGTCTCATTATATCCAACAAATATACCCTTCTTGCCTGAAGGATCCAACTTCGATCTCTTATCCTTGGGAACATGCACATCTATTGGACAACCAAATATCCTTAGGTGGTTGAGCTCTGGCTTTTCTCCTATAAAAAAATATTTTTGTGTCTTGTTCCCAAGTACGGGGTGAGGACTCTTTTTTTTCACATATACAATAGTCTTGGTTGCTTCTGCCCACAAATTCATCGGTAAGTCTTGATCATGAATTATAGCCTTCACTACTTCCATTATCATCTGATTCTTTCTTTCTGCCACTCCATTCTACTAAGGATTGTAGGGAGTAGTGATCTCCCTTGTAATCCAAATTTCTTCGCAGAATTATTTGAATTCATATGATATGAACTCTCCTCCATTATCTGACCTTAAAATCTTTATCTTCTTTTCAGAAAGATTTTCTACAAGGGCTTTGAATTCCTTGAACTTGTTGAATAATTTTCTTTTTTCTTTCAAGAAATAAATCCAAGTTTTACATGAGAAATCATCAATAAATGAAACATAATATACATACCTGCTAAGTGAAGTGGTTGTCATCATTCCACACACATCTGAGTGCATGATGTCCAAAATTCCTTTGGATTTTTTGTCACTTCTTGGAACAAACTCTTCACATTCTTTCCTTGTGCACATCCCTTTCATATACCATCATGATTCACCTGAATCTTTGGAAAACCTATCACCATCTTTCTCACGATCGATAATGCTTTGTAATGTATGTGAGAAATTATTCTATGCCATAGTTCACTTGGATTTACTGTGATGTGAATTAATGTTGAATCGGGGTGTCCCTTTAATTTGTATATACCTCCTTCTTGAACTCCAATCACAATAACATCATCAATAGACTTTCATCTTGGCCATGAAAGCAACTTTGAATCCTTTCTCATCCAATGTTGAGATAGAAAGGAGATTCTTCCTCAAACCAGATACATACAAAACATATTTCATCTTCATAGGATTTCCATAATACAACCTGTAGGAGGCTTCTCCTACCCCTTTAATGGGATATTGATAGTCATCATCGAGCTTCACCTTATGTGGTGAATCCATCTGAACTAGATTTGAAAGAGAATCCTTGTAACCAGTCATGTGCTTAGAAGCACCACTATCAACAAGACATGTGTCACATCCATGAGTGATTGAACCTGTAAGAGTTTATATCAAAACACATTCTTCACTTGAATCATATTCTTTTGTTCTTTTCTAAGTAGGTTGATTGTCTTCTGCAGCATGAGCATGATGTCTTTTATACTTTCCTTTTCTGATCTGATCTTTTATGTGAGGAAAGTCTCTTGCAATGTGTCCCATCTTCTGGAAGTTGTAGCATTCGTAACTTGAATAATTGAGTATTTTGTTCCTTTTGTGACCTTTGAAACTTCCTGTGGGAATGAACCTCTTTCCTGCTCTTTCCTTTTCTTGCATGTGTTGCTAGTGCTTGATTTTCATCATCACCCAACTTTTCTTCTCTTGATGCAAATCTAGCTTCTTCTTGAGTGAAATCTTCCCATAGCCTACTAAACTTTGTTAGATTTCTTTTGGAATATATTCTTTAAATAAATGATTCCCAATAATTTGGTAGACCATTCAATGTAGTCATTACTAACTCATCTTCTTCAACCGTACCTCCAATGGCTTCAAGTAGTTCTTTGATTTGTGATACCCTCGTGATGTAGGATTGAATGGTTTATGAATTCTGCATCTTCACATTCTTGAGATGTATCCTTAATGTCATATTTCGGTTGATATTATTGCCTTCATATAATCATGATAGAGCATCAAGCATATGCTTTGGATTCTTCAATGATGATACATGAGGGATCAAGTGATCGTGGACAGAATCTGCAAGAATCCTCTTTGCTTTAACCAGGTTTATCTTGTGCTTTTCCCTAGCCTCATCTCCCTCTAGATATTGAACTTCTTCTATAATGAAGCCTTATATATCATTCTCTTCTAGAATGAGCATCACTCTATATTTCCATGCTCTGAAGTTATCAACACCCTTAATCTTCTCATCAAGCTTAGTGTTGGGAGTCATTTTTCCCCGGGATCTAAAAAATATGACAAAGATTAAAAAATTTCAAAAATAAGTTTTGACCTTACTAGTGAGTGTGTTATGCCAAGGAGACCTCCTTTCTTCAAATATCTGCTCCAACTTCAGCCTTTAGATGCCCAGACACCTTGACCTAGGGTTTCATGAGAAAACCTCAATTTTCCAATTATTGAATTTTGGAGATCTAATCCAGGGGAAAGATGCACCCTCCTTAGGAGACCTCCTTGGTGAATTTATCTTGACCATCATCCTTTATAAAGTGGGTGATGTCATCACCTAGGGTTTCATGAGGAAACCCTAATTTTTAGAACTTGTCAAAACTGCAAAATTGATCCAAGGAAAAGGTGTGCTAGGCTTAGGCGAGTCTTTATGTGGTCTTATCTTGCCTAGTGAGTTCCTTTATACTATGAAATTGGCTTCTTTCAGGGTGGATCTGATACCATGTTGAGATTTTGCTTAAGCAGTTAAGAGTATTCAAAATTCTTTAATATTTAATTTATTAGCATATTAATTGAATGAGAATCACTAAAAGAAAGACATTCACAATATACACAAAGATTTATCCTAGGAAACCTTCTCGGGGAAGAAAACCCAACAGAACTTCTTCAATATAGATTCATCAACCAAGTACAATGTCAATGCAATGAACTCTTCAAGAGAGATATACCAGAATATAAGATATACACAAGATAAACCAGAAACCCTAGCTACAGTAGGATAGTGCACCACTTATCTCAAATAGAACCTTAAAGAGATATCCAAAAGTCTCCACGAACACACCCTTCTTCTGTTATTGCATCTCCTTCTAAGGCTAGTGAACTTGTCCTTGAGAGAGCTTGTGTTGTGTATTGTAAGTGAGGCGCCTAGCCTCATATATATAGTGGATAAACCACCCTCCTTTTAACTTGGTGAGGGTCAACTTGTACAGTTGTCACTTTCTAATTTGTATTTTCCTTTTTGTAATAGATCAATGGGGTCGACTTTACAAATATGATTTAATATTATTCTTTTAGGGTTTTGACTTGATCAAATACAATAAGAATATCTTCCAAAGCTACTCAAAACTTCAACATAGATTAGTATATATGTTGTTTTCTCACATAATACTCATATACTAGCAACTTTAAAAAATTGGCTTATATGTGTATAAAATCTATTTGAAGATGATGCCAAATTCTCATACATTGTTAACTTTAATTTTTTTGGGTTGTATGTCTATAAAGTCTATTTTAATGATTATTAGAATCTCCATTTGAAGATGATGTCAAATTCTATTTTGCTTTTTAGTTTATATATCTATAAAGTCTATTTGAATGATTATTAGAATTTCTATTTGAGATGATGCTAAATTTTATTTTGGGACAATATGTAAGCCTCTTATTACTCTTACTTAAGAAACACACCATTTGTACCTTAAACTATTTTTCTCAATACAATTAACTTCAATATATAATTTAAAATAAGACTCTAAATTCTATAGTAAAAATATCTAAAAGATTTATTAAACATGGACAACTTCCCAACATCACTTAATCTTTCTTTTAAATATATGAATTGTTGGATAAGTAATCTTGTGATTGCATTATTTGTATAAATATCATTGTAAATATCACTTAGGATAAATATAATTATACAACCTAAGTGAACCTTGTTGGATCATGTTGTCATTGATGCAAAATGATTGATGTCAAAGAAACAATGTCTTGTCATAGTATATTGACGTAGTGATTGATGGATCATGTATTGACCTCGATTGATGGATCATGTATTGACCTTGATATCAATGGATTGATGTCAAGGGGATTCATAGTCGTATGCATAGATGAATATGGATCAATGAGTTGTAGTTGGATCGACGTAAAGATGACTCATTATTGTCTTGTCATGGTTGTACAAATGGATGAACTCCAAATTGGTCCCCTTATGGTGAAAGCCCTCATGGGAAGACACTTTGCAGTGAACTCCAATGGTCATGGTTGTACAAATGGATGAACTCCAAAGTGGTCCCCTTATGGTGAAATCCCTCATAGGAAGACGCTTTGCGGTGGTCCCCTTATGGTGAAAGCCCTCACGGGAAGACGCTTTGCAATTGAGTTATCCTAGTAGTATGGTTAGAGAAACCATGCTTAATTGTGAAATAATGAGATGAATATCAGTGAATTTGTCAGTGAAACTATCATAGATGGATAGTGCTTGTCAAGCCATTTCCGGTGGTATGTGGAACATCACATAAGTCCTCACGGTTTGAGAGTTATGGCCTTACGAAGTTGGAGGACCCTCATATGTTGGCTTGAAGCCCCAAAATGTCAAAGAAGTCAAAGTGCTTGCAAAAAAGAGGATTATTTAAATAATAAAGTGAAGTAACAAAGTAAAAAATGATTATTTAAATAATAAAGTGAAGTGACAAAATCGAGGATTATTTAAATAATAAAGTGACAAAGTCAAAGAGGATTATTTAAATATTAAAGTGAAGTGACAAAATCAAATAGGATTATTTAAATAATAAAGTGAACTAACAAAGTCAAGGAGAATTATTTAAATAATAAAGTGAAAGTGACAAAATCAAAGAAGATTATTTAAATAATAAAGTGAAGTGACAAAGTCAAGGAGGATTATTTAAATAATAAAGTGACAAAGTCAAAGAGGATTATTTAAATATTAAAGTGAAGTGACAAAATCAAAGAGGATTATTTAAATAATAAAATGAAGTGACAAAGTCAAGGAGGATTATTTAAATAATAAAGTAAATGGAGAACATTCTAATTATGGAAAGTGGTTATAAGAAGGTTAACCCTAAAATGAGGAAAATATGTTAAGTGGTCAAGTGGTTATTGGATACATGGACAAGTGGCAAATTGGGCAAAGTTGGACATAGGTGACTATGTGGACCAAGTGGCCTAGAAGATGCTTCTAAGGAAGCTATTTGGAGAGTATAAATAAGAAGCAAAGGTCTCTTGTGAAAATCATCTCTTGAGCATAGCTTGAAGATCTATTCTGAGTAAGAGAGGGATTGCAAGTTCTCATGGACACCAATGGAGACTTGAGTGTGAGCTGATGTCAGGTTCTTGAAGTCTGAAGCAAGTTCCAGATCTACATTCTATGGGCTCAGATATGCCATAGAAACTCTGGTATGGTTACATATTTGTCTTGATGGATACTCTTGCTTATTGTATGGTGAATACTTAAGGAATTCTTGGTATGGCTATTGTAATATGGTTATGTTGGTTGATTGATAGAGTGAGCGACACTCTTATGGTTCAGTACTGATATGATTGTCATAGTATATTGGTTGCTTATACATGATTAAGTAGCATTCATATTGTATGGTTGAGGATCGTAAGTAAGTTGTTGGAAAGTATGGATGTGTTGAGATTGGTTATGGTACAGTGAAAGACAGAAGTGGATGTGACTGAAGGTTGCAGAGGATTTGAGTTTTTCATGAAGAAAAAAACCCTAATTACTCAGAAGGCATACGCAGGTTGTAGTACAGACTAGCCGCGTACATACACGAACTGTACTACTAGTAGGGTGCGTACATACGCGTGTTGCACTACTGACAGGTCACGTATTTGTTGATAGATTGGTATTTGTTGATGATTGATTCCTCCTCTCAATTGGTGTTGAGTTGTGTAAGTTGAGTCTTGCATTGTAGAGATGGTGCTCTTGTGGAGTTGTAACTCTATTCAGTTGTTGTTGATAACCCAAGGATTGTAGTCCGTAATAAAAAGAAAATTGTACATACATCTTGTGTTGTTTGTGTTCCTTGTGGTGATGAGTTATTGATGATATTTATTGTTGGTATATGTTGTTGATGTATGTTCACATTTAACTGGTTATAAATGACAACAATATGTAATGAGTAAATGGTGATTGCTAACTCAAGAGTTTTGTGAAGGGGGAGTTTTAAAAAGAACCCTACACTGATTCACCCCCCGTCTCAATGTGGTCGGTGTGTCCAACAAACCTAATGGTTAATAACATGTCTTTCCTCCTAAGAGGTCACAAGTTCAAATCCAAAATAGGGTAGGGTATGTATACCATGCACCAATTTGTATTGTATTTATGAACCTCTCATATTAATGCAAAACATCTATACCCAACTTATCATAAATAAATAATACTTAAAAAATACATTATTTTCACTTTATTTTTTTAATACAACTAATTTTAAAATAATATATAATTTTAACAATAACATGTACCCAATATCTTTCCTATTGTAATATAGATTTTTTCAACAACACTTTATATAGAGAGTTATAATGTTTTAACTTTTATCTTATTGGAGAAAAACCAAAGACCTAACTTATATCTAGTTTAATATAGATTTTTCCAATAAATAAATATATATATATATA
>ML809005.1:28519-60304 GCA_009831015.1 Picea engelmannii
CCCATCTCTATATGCATTTTGAGATCGTTCTCCTCCAAGTCACTGAAAATCTCCTTATCTCTTGTCATGTGGAAGGAAGTGCCACTATCAAAATACCACACCAATCCCAATGCACTTGACATCATGCATGCGATCAATGAGAAGTCAATTTAAAATTGTGAGGAAAGGGCCTCACCAGCTGCAGCTCCAACAACCTTCTTGTTCTTCTTCTTCTACGGACAATTAGTAGCGAGATGCCCATGTTCGTGATAGTAAAAACACTTCACTTTTGACAAATCCAGCTTCTTTCCTTTTAACTCGGATTTTGAATGGAATTTCTTCCCCTTCCCTTTCCTTGCCTTGGTAGCCAAAGAACAATCCTCTTCATCATCATGTTTTGATGAAGAACCATATCTGGTGTTCCGCCTGAACTCCTCCTGGGCTAGATCCGTCCATAGTCGTTCCCAATCTGGCAATTTTTCCCTTCCATTGATAGAGTCTTGATAACTGTGCCAATTCTTTGGAAGTCCTAGAAGAGCCAAGATCACCAAATCATAATTAGCAACTGTTATTCCCACACTCCCCAGCTCATCCCGACATTGGACAAACTTCGTGAGATATTTTGGAATGGAGTCGCCCTTCTCCATCTTGATCTTCCTGAGTTTATCTTTGAGCACCAATTTCCTATGGTCGTTGTTGTTTTGGAATAGATCCGTCAAAGCCTTCCACATTGCATATGGTGTGGCTTTCCCATGGAGGTTTGTGAAAATGTGATATCGTACTCCCTCCAACAGGATCCTCCTCACCTTGGCCACTTTCTTTTGCCATGCATCAAGATTTGCAGTGTTTGCAACATCTGGCTTAGGAACATCCTTGTCAATGAATTCCTTCAAGACATTATCTTCGAGTACTTCCTCCATCCTTTCCTTCCAAGCAATGTAGTTCGATCTTCCCTTGAGTGCATACTTTAACCTCAATCCATTGAAATCCATTTCGATCTTGAATCGGTCGTAGCACCAAGAAAGTCTTTCTGCAAATTCAAATTCTATCCAATCACAAACTCATCTTCTGCGCTCTGATACCATGTAGAATTTTTAATACAAATTATGTATTGCCTAGATTCTCCTAATCTAACAATTATATTCCACTTTTAAATACAAAATCATTTCTACTAAAATTCTTGCGGAATTTAAAATACAATCGCCAATTGCAATATCAAGAAGAGAGATCAATCACACATAACACAAATGTCTTACCAGGAAAGCATAAAGCTAAAAACCCCACTATCATATATTATGTATATATCATGGATCATGAAACAATCTCATACAAAACTCTAATCCAAGAGCTCTCGGTACAATATACAATTGTCTCACACTGTCATACAAAAATTGGCAAATACATGTGCCAATTTACTGCCTCCAGACAACTTGCCTCCTCTACGCAATCCCTGTTAATGGAAATCCCTACAATGAATGAATCCCTCTTGCCTAGGTTGCACATTCCTCATGGGCACATCCAATGTGTGTGTGGTTGCATGAGTGCACCCACTAAAGTCACAACTGATAGTCAAACTGTCCCTTTCACCTTCATCTCAACTAGGTCTCCACTGGATCTAACATGCATGTAGTTAACAGTGGTAAATCTTTAGTTGCATGTGAGACCATTGATTGTGAATTAATTAATAATTAATTCACTGATCTCTCACTAGTGTAAGTTCAGTTACAATTAGTACAACTGAGCTTAACTCACTTAACTGAGTTAAACTACTTTACAACTCGCATAACTACACATATAACTTTGTTACAACTTCGAATCACTCAGTTACAACTAATTCGACTTGCATGTCCCACCAATCAACCTTTGAACTCGAATTTCCTATAGCTAACTGATTTGCCACTTTAGTTAACTATTTCCAAGTGCTCATTGAGAACAGATTAATATTTATTGTCCAACTATTATTAAGGGATAATAATAGTTGGCATACATCTATAAATAGAATTCACTCACCATCTATAAATAGACATCATCTATAAATAGAATTTGCTCATCATCTAAAAATAGACTTCCACCTAAAAATAGCTTGAGGCTCCATCCTAGTGTAGGTGCATAATTTTCACTTGGATATTCTTGTTGAATCTCAACAAATGAATGGTAATGTATCTACATGGAATCATTTTGTACTTCAAGGTAGAAGAATTGAATGCAGAACCTCTAACACCGAGCCTCATTTATATTTTCTTCTTGAAAGGATTTGGGAAGGAATGAAGAGTGAGTGTTTGCATGGCACGGGAAATAAAAAAAGGGCAAGGACTTATTCCCCTCGGGCTTCCACAATGCTTGTCGTGTACACTTAATTATTAACTTGATGTGGGCAAGGAACAATGCACCCAAAAAAACAATTGATTATTATAAATTCTAATAGATAGATAATGGGTGCCATCAACGATCAAATTTGAACCCTTATGATCCCTTCCAAAGCATTTTAGTCAATTATAGAAGTGGTAATCAAAATCTAGCATTAAAAAAAAAAAAAATTATAAATTTTACGAGAAGTTGTGAATTGACAAGAATGTTCAAAAAGAAGGGTGATATTTTAAATAATTCATCAACATTAATTTCACAATCCATCATAAAAACTAACATATCGGGCATTTAAGGATCCAAACGAGTTCAATTTTAATCGGGATCGAAAAATGGATATGCCATGCGAGAGGTGGCATAACATAGTGGACATCGATGATTGGTACACTGAGTTGGAAGTAAAAGGCCTTCATGTTCCACAACCACTGTAAATTATTTTATGAGACTAATCTCCATGCCTTCCTCTCCAGTTTTCCTCTATCTTTGGATCCCCACATCCCCGATTGGTGATTTTCTCCTGTCAATATCGAGGTCATTGCACTTGCTAAGTAATCTTTTATTCTTCTCTACCATCCCAATTAGTGTATTTTGGAGTAGGTCCATAGGTTGGAGATGCCAATGCCTAAGGTACTTTGGCTATTGGAGATGTTCCTTCTAGCTACTTCAGTAAGCAGGAACTAAGTCCTTATGTATTATATGCTTCCAAGATACAACAATAAACTCAGTGCATGCAATATTCTTAAAGCATTCTCTCGATATTCTCAACTACTACCAAACTATTGTTGGAAAATTTGACTCTAAAATACAACTATTATTTATGGATTGGATTCTTATGAACGACAATAGAGGCTCCCTGCCTAATTGGCACACCCATTTTAAAAAAATACCCACATTCTACATTTTACTTAGGCTGAGTTTGTGCGTGAATGGGTTGAGCACATGACGACCATCACTACTTAAGATGCTCTAATTTTTCTTTTGTGGGCTCACACTCACTGTATAGGTGAACAAATAGTCGCTTAGTAATTTCTATGTATTAATATGAATCATTCCATGGTTTTCTACAGGATTCAACTTGTGAGAGAGATTCTCTTGTAGAGTGTTTCATCTCCTGGAGTATTTTTCAAGATATTCTTTGGTTTATTTCCTTATCGATTTTTATATTTAAAAATTGCTACTGATTGAAAGATCTATTTCACGTGTTTCCTTATCAATTTTTATAGTTAAATAATTGAAATTTTATAGTTTTTTTCCTTATCAGTTTATTTAGTTAAAAAATGAAATTTTATAGTTAAAAATTGCCACTGATTGATTGCATATTCCTCCTATAACATCTTCACTATAATTTGTAGTTTAATTAATGTATAATGTAGATATGAATGTGGCTATGCCCAAGCGATGTAATATGCAAAATGTATTTTCTTAATATTAATAAATAAAATGTGATGCCAAATATTGGAGAATGATGGACAAAGATGGGGGTTGATTAATCCACAACAAAAGGGGGATTTCCTAGGGAGTGTCTACGAGGGGTCCAATGGGGTAATTAAGTATGGTTATTAATTCAACCCATATTTATGGATTTTATTATCATTTGGGGACAACCTTCTATATTTTGTTTGAGTGTATGAGATCCCAATCATTAAGCTCATGTAAGAAGGTGGGTGTGAGAGTCACATCTCATATTTATTGGGGAGCATGGGGATGAAGTACAATCAACATTGGGCAGAGTGAGGAGTAAATTATCTTGGGAAAATAGAGGAAATTTTTATGGGTAGGAACAAACAGTTTTGACACATTCAATTTTTCCTGAACAAAAATCAAAGAACAAGGGATAAGAGTTTGGGAGCTGGAGCAAGAAGGTTGGGCGAATTCTGGAGCATGTTGGAGTGTTTTTGGAGCATTTTGGAGCTAAATACTGAAAATCCAGGTTATCAGCCTTGAAGAGTGAAATTTTGGGTGAGTTGCACTGTAATAGCAAGTGATTGTTGTTGTTTTTACTAGTGGTTTTCCTGGCAGTGAGTTCCCAACAAAGAGATTCTTAGTTACATGTGCTAGAGAGACTCTAATAAATGAATGGTACGCCCGAGGGACTAAGAGAAGCGAAGGGGTACATTTCTTGGGTTGGCCATATTAAGAGGAAGAAAACTAGAGGAAATTTAGGATAGTTGTAAGAGAAGAGTAGTGGGTTGTGGGATATTAAGTTGTGAGTGGATTGCTAGAGGCACCCTTCTTTTGTGGATTCCTAGCCCCAACTCGGGGTGACTTGACGTTGAAACTTAGAATATCAAGTCTATGATTGGGTGGAATGTCCTTCTGAATCAGTTGCTTGCACAAGTGTTTTAAAATATAAGTGTTTATCTATTTCTGAGTTATTTCATGAGTTTAATTGTTGTGCTTAACTTTGTGTATGTGAATGAGTTTATTAGATGCATTCGTGATCATTTAGAATGTTGTAGATGCATTTAATTTTGGGTATCAAATTCTGGTTAAAAATGTAAATAAATCATAGCTAGTAAGCTATAGGAATTTAATTAGTAGAATTTTTTTGTTTTTATGTGTATTTTCGCGTAGTATTGTTCCTCGATTAGGCCGGGGAATGTTACAGATTGGTAAAAAAGCTTAAGGTTCAATACTGCATTTGTATGGGCCAGAAGCCAACACAAATTGAGAAAATTCGTGGTTGCAGATTTTGTCTTGTGATGAATTTGGAGAAAATGGTGAACCAAAGTCAAATCCCCAAATTATGAGTAGATTTTGAGTTTAAGTGCTTTAGAGCAGGAAAAGACGAAAATTTATGGCGTCGAGTTGCAAGTTGCAGAATTGGTGCTGGATTAAAGGGTTGAATTCCTTTGTGTTTCATGGTGGTTGTGAAGTTTGGTAATCAACGATCTAGATTAATTCGACCGTGAAAATTCATGGTAGAGATTCAATCGCAAAAGGTCCAAACAGGGTGTTCCCGATAGGCCTTTGGGAAATAGGTTTCAAAAAAATATTGAAGTTGGACATGAGTTCAAGTCCGAAGGGAGGATTTCAATGGCGCGAGCCCGAGATGATCATGGTCATTGATTGACCATTTTCTCAGCTGTTAGATTTACTGAAAAGGTGGATTTGGAAAGGTCTATTTGGGAAGTTTGGGGGTAACTTCACTTTCTGATGAAGACATTCTGACTGAGGTAACTAGTGTGTAGTTTTGGAACTCAAGATGATCATGGTCGTTGATTGGAAAAATTGTTGACTGTCTGATTTCTTGGACGAGCATGTTGTCTTGGAAAGACCGAGGGCGGAGGAGAATTCCACGTAAGTTTCCATGTCAACGTGCCATGTCAAAGGACATGTCAACAAGGGTGGGATATTCAGAGAATGTCGCGGGGAAGTCGGGTGCAGGTTTTTAGAAAGGAGAGTTCTGATGGCTTAGAAGGGAGAGTTTCGATGGTTAGGAAAGGATGGTTCCCGATAGTATTTGGAAAAAGGACATCAAAAGATTTCATTTAGAGAGAATGTTTCCAATGGGTGACTCCAATAGAGTGAGCCCGATAGACTATCTGAGTTTGGAGTTTGGAAGGGTCAATAAGCATGAAAATATTTGTTTTCGATGGGGGGTTTTCTAATGGTAAGAGTCCGAGAAAGAGTTTCTGAGTGGCTTGCGAAGGTCTAGCCATGACTTGGAAAGGATAAGCAGATCAACAATTGAGATTATTTCCAATTATGAGATTGACAGTTTGGATCTACAAACCATTACAACAGTAAATTAGTGAATTTTCCATGAAAATTCTAGTTTTTGAAGGTCTTCATCTTGCGGGACATATTTTAAGGTCTAAACAACGATTTCAAAAAATCAAATTTAGGAAATTATGTGTACTTCTAGTACACACAATTTCTTCTTCTAAAATGAAAGAGCTTGAAGAGATATTTTCGACGAGCTATTTTGAACGCAAAACATAACTCATATGAAGAAGTTACAGCCTAAACAATGCAATACATATTTTGACACCAGATTTCTTCTAGAAGGCATAATCCTTGCTCCAAAGTTTGTTTGGGGCACAAGAGTATTCTATGAAAATATTATGAACCATAGAACTCAACGATGGAGCCAGAATTGGGTTATGGGTACCTAAAAATGTAATGGAAGAGAAAGAGGACATATGTAACATATAAGGTTAAAAAGGGAAAATGGTCAAAACTTTTGAAGACCATAACTTTCCACTCGAAACTCATAATTTGTAAAATGAATAGTTGATGGAAAGGTCTCGAGGAAGAGAATCCATATATTGACACAGAAAAATAATTTGAGCATAAATTTTGTAGTCAACTCAAAAGAATATGATTGGTGGCATTAAAGGGAAGAAAAAATTATGCAATATTTTCCAAAATTGCGTATGTATTTATTTTTCTCTAACAAAAAATTGTTTCCATGCACATTTTCTTAAGAATTTAGAGGTTTAGAAAGGAATTTTGGTTCCTGTATGAGAACTATAGCCATGGAAGATGCCCATGGGTCCTATAGTCATAAAGAGGAATTCATAGGTAAGCATGTCAGCATGGGAAATGCTGAGACATAGTCTAATGGAAGAAGAGACATGAGCCTGTAACTATGAGGAGCCTATAGAGAGAAGTACAGAGTTATAGGGATGGCAATGAAAATATTAGGAAATATTAGGAAGAGATACTATAGAAATTGAAGATGTTGTAGAAAATAAAGACTCTGACACAAAACAAGAAGATGGTGCCAGACAAATGACAACATCCAAATCCCACAACATGAGGAATGGTCATGGGAATGACAGGCATTCAAGGAGTAGGAGCATGCACCATCATTCCCCAGAGAAATCCACTAGGAGAGATCATGTCAGTTCAGGGCCAGGGAGAAACCCAAGTGTGTCTCTTGTTAGGACAAAGGAGAAGGCATGAGGGAGACATCTTGTAAGTTGAACTCAGGAAGATCAAGCCACCAAATTTCAATGGTGAGCATAGGAAGGGAGAAGAGGTCGAGGCATAACTATTGGAAATGAATAAATATTTCCAGCTGCATGATTACCCCTCAAGGGTAGAAACAAGAATTTTAACCTACCACTTGCAAGGAAAGACAAACATGTGGTGTGATTAACTTAATCAAGCCAAGCATCTAGATGAGAAGAGGGTCTCATGGACATGGTTCAAAGGATATTTCCAAGATAAATATTTGTCAGAGCATTACTATGAAAGAAAGATGAAAGAGTTCTTTGAACTCAAGTTGGGAAGCAATATTCCAATTGATGAATATGAGAAGAGGTTCTTTGAGTTGTTGAAGTATGTGGAGTTCATAAAATGAGAAAAATTGAAAATCCAAAGGTTTCTTAGTGGGTCACCCTCCTTCTATAGTGGAAAGATACAATATGATAACCCCAAAACTTTGGAGGAGACCATAACAAGAGAAAAACATCTTTATGAGCAGAGAAGAGGGAGGCCAATATTCCAAAAGACTTGGGATGACAAGATGAAGGGTAAGAAAGAGAAAAGGTGGAAAGGTTTTAAGAGACCCTTTTTCAAGAACAACTCCCTAGTAAATCAACAAGGACAATCAACCAAAAATGAGTACAAGACAATAGATTCATTTGGGAAAAGGCAAAGTCAATAGCCTGTACAATGTTGGGGATGTGAAGGAAATCACTTGTATAGGGACTGCCCTCAAAAGGGAGAAAGAATGAGGATTGTCCACCACATTTAGGAGGATGAAAAAATTGAAGATATGGGAGGAAGCATGCCAAGGATTTATGCATCCTTGGACAACAAACAAGCAGAGTATCAATCCCCCATGATTGAAGTGGAAGGTAAGATTGATAACCATCCCATATCAATTTTAATTGATTTTGGAGCTATCCATAGTTACATAAACTCTAACATTGTTGAAAGATCCCACTTGCAAAAGAGTAAGCATAAGAAATCTCAGTTAGTTCAATAGCCACAGGGGCTAAGAGAAAGATCAACAAGTTGGTTAAAGATTGTCCAATAGACATGAATGGATTCAACAAAAAGGTAGATGTGAAAATTATACCTTTAGGTTCATATGACTGTCTAATTGGCATGGATTGGTTGGAAAAACACCATGTTGTCCTAGATAGTTACAACAAGACAATAAATTGTTTTTATGAGAAAGGACAACAAGGTGAAATTCAAAGCATTCTGAGAGTTGTAGTTATTAGAGAAATTTCAGCCATGTAGTTGAAAAAGAGTTTCAATAAGAGATGTCAAATTTTTGTAGCCCATATGGAAGAGGCAACCAAAGATAAAGTGGAAAGTATTGAAGTCCATCTAGTATTCATATATTTTGAAGATGTTTTTGAGGAAATCCCAATATCTCCATCAAAGAGGGACATTGATTTCTCTATTTATTTGGTGCCAAGAGCTGCCCCAATGTCCAAGACACCATACATAATGGGCACACTGGAATTGAAAGAGTTGTATATGCAACTAGAGGAACTTTTGAAGAAGGGGTATATACGCCCAAGTGTGTCACCTTGGGGAGTCCAGTTATTTGTTTGAAGAAGAAGGATGGGACATTAAGGTTGTGTATAAATTTCAGATAGCTGAATAAAGTCACTATAAATAACAAATATCATTTTCCAAGGATTGATGATCTATATGATAACTGAAAGGTGTAAGAATATTTTCCAAGATTGACTTGAGATTAGGCTATCATCAAGTGAGGATAAGGGAAGAATATATCAAAAAGACAACTTTCAGAACAAGGTATGGACATTATGAATTCACGGTAGTTCCATTTGGACTATCAAATGCCTTAGTTGTTTTTATGTGTCTGATGAATGGAGTGTTCAAGGAGTACTTGGACAAGTTTGTAATTGTTTTCTTAGATGCTATTCTCATTTACTCTAAGTCTAAGGAGGAGCATGAGAAGAATTTAAGAATGTTGCTAAAGGTTTTAAGGGAGCTTAATTTGTATGTCAAGTTAAGTAAGTGCATATTTTATAAAAATAAGATTCACTACTTGGGGCATATTATTTCAGAAGATGGGATAATAGTTGATCCCGAGAAGATAAGGGCCAATGGAGGATGTCCAGTGCCAAGAAATATGATAGAAGTCAAATAATTTATGGGTATTTTTGGTTATTACCGAAGATTCATAAAAGGATTTTCAAAGATTGCAAGCCCAATCACTTCTTTGCAAAAGAAGGAAGTGAAATTTGAATGGACTTCCAAGTGTGAATACATTTTTCAGCAGTAGAAATATATTTTGACAAATGCGCCCATATTAAAGATTGCAAATCCAAATGAAGACGTTGTAGTGTGCACAAACGCATGCAAGGAGGGCTCAATGGACTTCTCAATCAAATAGATCATGTGGTATGATATGAGTTCTAGAAACTAAAAGAGCATGAGAGAAATTATGGTACACATGATCTAGAGTTAGAAGCCATTCTACATGCATTAAAAATGTGGAGAAATTACCTCATGGGGGGGGGGAGATTTGAGCTAAGGACGGACCGGTATGGTCTAAAACATTTATTTGGAGGACCAACAATGTGAGGAAACTAGGTGGTTGGAATTTCTTAGTGAGTATGACTTTGAAATTAAACATATCAAATGTAAAGAAAATCAGGTGGCCAATGCACTCAACATAAGAGCTCATGAAATTGATATTTCTACCATTAGCATGTACAAGACAAATTTAAAATATAAATTCTTGAAGCAACAATTTCAGAGAAAAATTATTTATAAATAAAAGAAAACTTACAAGAAGACAACTCATAGCAGAAATTTAAAAATTATGAGTTGAAAGAGGATGGAATCCTTTTGTACAAAGACAAGGTGTATGTGTCAAATTCCATGTAGCTGAAAAATATAGTGTTGAGAGAAATGCACAATGTGCCATATGCTAAACACCTAAGATACTAGAAATCCATTATAGTTGTAAGGAGCCAATACTTTTGACTGGGAATGAAGAAATAAGTGGCTAACTACATAGTCCGGTGTCTAGAGTGACAGAAGGTAAATACATAGAATAGGAATCTACCGGTGTTGCTACAACCATTGCCCATTCTAGAATGGAAGTGGTAATTGGTCATAGTAGATTTTATTACCAAGCTGCCCAGAATAGTGAAGAAACGTGATTCCATCATGGTGGTGGTGGAAAAATTGACTAAGGTAGCGCATAAGACAACACACAAGGAAACAAACATTGCAAATATTTACATGAAGGAAGTTTCCAGGCTACATGGAGTGCCTAAGGCAATAATTTCAGATAAAGAATCCAATTTGACATCTAAATTCTGACAAGGTTTGTTCAAAGGATTTTGGAAAAATCTAAATCTTAGTAAAAAATATCACCCATAGTCAAATGGGAAAATAGAGAGGACCAATATGATAATATAAGAGATGCTTAGAATGTATGTGATGGACCAACCATCAAAATAGGAAGACTGTATCCACTTAGTGGAGATTTCTTATAATAATGGGTATCAAGCCTCACTAAAAATGAATCCATTTGAAGCTTTGTATGGAAGGAAATGTAACCCACCGCTGAGTTGGGATAACCCAACAGACAGAGCCATCATTGGGCCATATTTGTTAAAGGAAATGGAAGAGTAGATGACAAGGATCAGGAATAATTTAAAGGCTTCCCAGGACAGGGATAAAAGTTATGTAGACAAGAACAATTTTTTAGGAGATTTTAAAGTGGGCGAATATGCATTTCTTAAAGTGAAAGTGAAAAGAAGTTCAATAAGATTAGGTTGCTACCCAAAGTTGGCAACAAGATATTGTGGGCCTTTTGAAATATTATAGAAGATAGGGACAATTGCATACATGAAACATTTCATGCATCCATGAGAGTGAATAATTTATTTCACGTATCATTATTAAAGAAATATGTGCCTCACCCTAACCACATAATTGATTGGACTGTGATCGAGGTGGAGCACGAAGGGGATTTTCGGGTGGAACCAGTACACATCTTGGAGTAGAAAGTCAAATTTCTTAGGAACGAATTCATAGGGATGGTAAAGGTTCAATAGACCTACTACGGTCTTGAAGATGAAACATGGTATCATGAAGAAATTATGCGGGAGGAATACCCACAAAGTTTTGTCAATTTTGAAGGAAATAGACATTGAAAATGTAAGACTCCATTTTTGGGCAACTAGATTCCAGAACCAAATCTCAGAAATTATTGGTCACCTACGTTGATAGCCCCGAGAAAAGAATGGTGCAGCCCGCTGGACTAAAGGTAGTGAAGGGGGCACATTCCTTGGGTCAACGGGATGGAAAGAATGAGATATTATGGTTGGGACTACTATTGTAGGGTAAACATTGCATAATTTTGTTTTATTTTCTAAGTATTATGATGTAAATTTGTATATTTATTTCGGCATGGTGTTTTACACCCATGATAGTGCACAATTTTAGGGGAGGGGAAATGTAACATCCATACTATAATCCCCAATTTAATTTATGTATAATGTAGATATGAATGTGGCTATGTACAAGCGATGTAGTATGTGAAACGTATTTTTTGAATTTTAATAAATAAAATGTGATGGTAGTTGTTGGAGAATTATGGACAAATATGAGGGATTATTAATCCACAAGAAAAAGGGGAATGCCTAGGGAGTATCTAAGAGGGGTCCAAGGGGGAAATTAAGTATGGGTATTAATCCAACCCATATTTTTGAATTTTATTATAATTTGGGAACAACCTTCTATTTTATATTTGAGTGTATGAGAGCCCAATCATTAAAGTTATGTAAGAAGGTGGGTATGGGATTCAAATCCCATAGTTATTGGGGATCATGAGGATGAAGTACAATCAACATTGGGCGGAGTGAGCAGTCAACTATCTTGGAAAATAGAGGAAATTTGTATGGGTAGGAACAAACAATTTTGACACATTCAATTTTTCATGAACAACAAGCAGACAACAGGGGAGAAGAGCTTGAGATCTGGAGAAATAAGGTTGGGCGAATTCTGGAGCATGTTGGATCATTCTAGAGCATTTTGGAGTTGAAGATTGAAGAGAGAGATTGTTAGGCCTGAAGAGTGAACTCCTAGGTGAGTTTCACTATAACAACAAGTTATTGCTATTGTTTTTATTGGTGGTTTTCCTGGCAGTAAGTTCCCTTGAGTTCCCAACAGATAGATTTTTAATTGCATGTGCCATAGAGACCCTAATAAAGGAATGAGATGCCTAAGGGACTGAGAGCAGTGAAGAGGTACATTTCTTGGGTTGGGTAGGTTAAGAGGAAAAGAGATGGAGGAAATTCAGGATAGTTGTAAGAGAATACCAATGGGTAGTGGAATATTGCGTTGTGAGTGGACTATTAGAGGCACCCTTCTCTTATGGATTCCTAGCCCCAAATTGAGGGTGACTTGTTGTTGATACGTAGAAAAACAAGTCTATGATTGGTTGGAATGTCCTTCCCAAACAACTAGTTGCAAAAGTATTTTAAAAGATAATTGTTTATCTATTTCTGAGTTATTTCATGAGTTTAATTGTTGTGCTTAACTCTATGTATGTGGATGAATTTATTAGCTTCATTCATGATCATTTATAATGTTGTTTATGCATTTAATTTTGGGTATCATATTCTGATTAAAAATGTGAATAAATCATAGTTGGTAAGCTACATGAATTTAATTACCAGAAAATTTTATTTTTATGTGTATTTCCGCAAAGTATTGTTCCTCAGTTAGGATGGGGGACGTTACACCTCCCAACTTCTTATTTCTTTGTCCATCCCCATATCTATTACTAGTATTCACATAAAACTTCGCAAAAATAAAAGTAGCCATGTGGCCCTGAAAATCCCTGCAATGTCATGTTGATTTATAGTTGAGTACAATAGATATAATATATTTAAGTACTTGGTGTCGGTGAAGCTGAGATGATATTTTGGGTGACATAATATGAAGAACAAATTTATTTTCTCCAACAATGAATGTGTTCCAATTCCCATGCATGGCATATGGAGGTTGCTTAAGGATGCAAGTGAGGGTCACCATGAAATTTGAACTTCAATCTATAGTGGGGGGTTCCAATTCCCATGCATGACATATGGAGGTTGCTTAAGGATGCAAGTGAGGGTCACCATGAAATTTGAACTTCAATCTATAGTGGGGAATAAAGAATGTGAATAATCCTCAGTGTGATTGTATGAATCTATTATTTGAGAGCGTATGTGTGAAAAGTAATGATTTTTGGTATATACTAATTGCAATAGTGGATGCCCATCAATGTTTTGAAAAAGTTTATAATTAAATATTATGGTATTGTTGAACGTATAAAAATTGTTACGAAGTTTTCATTTTCAATTTTCATTTTATACATTACTTTGCTATTGACATTCAATATAATAAATGTAGTTTGATGAATCTATTTCAACCAAGCTTTTAGGATTTTGTTATACAATTTGTGGAAGGAGAATGATCCAAGCCCACTTATATTTTTCCTTTGTTTTCAATTTTATATGCATAGTGCATTAATCAATATTCTATCAAAGATGTCTAATTTGTGTCATAGACAAATGCATAAACCACGAGTCCCAAGTTCTTGAAATTGTTCCTGAATCAATGGTAATGTAAAGTGACATTCAATTTTAGATGGTGCTTATCATTTTTTATTAAAATATGTTCATTTATGTAAAATAACAATAATTTTATAGAAATTGCGAATTTGAAAGAAACAAATTATTTAGTTATTAAATTTTATTGAAATTTTTTAATTTTTTAAAAATTGTACAACGCTTTCTCTTTCCCCCTCCACATACACATATATATTCAAATACAACTTCTAATATTTTCTAATACAACTTCCTTTTAACTTAGTATGAGAGTCCTCAAAAAAGATATAGTTTCACTTGTTTTTAGTCAAGGGTTCTACACAATTTTAATGGTTATTATGTAATTGAATTCATGTCAAATAAAAACATTAAGTTTTAGAAAAATTACAGTATGCTTAAATATATTTATTTCATTTTAACTTTTTTTTAAAAGAAATTGAAGCTCTATATTATATAACTATTGTGTCAAGGAAAACAACAAAATTTAGTTGGGTTATTACAAAATCATGGTTTATAGCCAAGATTAATTCTACTTTTAGTAAACTATAAAACATATATACAATCCTAAAAAAATTCCACATTGTTTGACAACAAAATTCCTTAACAAACCGCCCCATTAAAAAGATAACTTTGAAGTACATCAATTGTTAATTGAGCCATAGTCTGGGACCCCAACACTCCACTTTGAGGTGGAGATTATTCTTCTACCTCCATTGGCATGACTCCAAGTCCCCCTTGTCCTTCCTCTATGTTTCCATGGAGAGAAACAACTGACACTTGATTGATAAATATGGACTATGTATGTTATGGAAAGACCAATGTTCTTAAAAACTAACACTCTAATTCCAAACTCTCAATATGTTGGGTGAAGACCTGTTCCAGATTCCCCACATTAACTGATAATTGTTGAAGAGTAGAACAATTAGCTTCATAAATTTCCTCATGGTGTCATAGGATTTTCTTTATTCCTCTCCAAGAAGGGTCCAATTTGAGACCAAACAAAGCATCTCTATAACCAATAAGGTCAAGCTCCAAACCATTATTGCCTTTTCTAACAACATTTGTGAGAACAATTATAACCAACAACCACTTCCCTATGTCCAATATTTAAAAACATATGTGCAGGTAATACCTCCACCAAGACGAGGTCCGAGAACACACTTATTACCATAACAAGTTGTAGTATCTGGTCCCAAAACAAACCCTTTTCCAACATAAAGAGGGCCAAAGTAAAATTCAAATTTCAGGGAAAAAACACAAGAATCCTCCAGACTCAGTTTAGCCTGTTCACTTACCAAAATATCTAATTCGAAAAAAGAGTAAATAAGACCAACCAACCAACTTCTGTCACCCTACACCAAGAGTAAATAAGACAAAATAAAACCCAGGATACCATCATCCAAAAAAGAGCCCCTGAATAAGAGGAAATTCCCATTGAAAACAATGGAAATTGAGCTAGCCAGGACTAAGGACACATAGTATGGCATTTTGAGTTGAAACCCCCGAATACTCAAGAAAAAATTATCCCCAACCCCCAAATTGACTACACCAGGAAACAAAAGAGACCCACTAACATCTAGTCCACCTTCCCACATGAAAGCACCACCTCCATTATCATAACACTGACGCAGGTACCCCAACCCTCAGGTCAGAGTCCGCACAGGATCTTTCAATTTCGGCCCCTTAGAGTCTGACTAGCTCTTTTATTTCCTCTCGAAAATTCTTTACACACCCAAGTGAGTGTATTTCACAGGTCCTTCTGAGTTATGCTCACGTGATCTTTGCATCGGCATGAACTCCACAATCAACACACAACTGTCATTGGGACTTTCCCTTTTTCCTTTTGGGATACCGGATTTCATGATTTTGTGAATCCTGATGTCGAGTGCCTTACCTCTTCGGCCCCCGAAACCCGAAACATCAAACACTAGACACTTCTCGCCATTGACTTTGGCTTTTTGCTCTTCACGATTTCGGGAGTCGCGTTGATGTGCAACTCTGCCTCTTGACTCCCGGGGTCCCAAAATCCGAAGTACCGAGATTCCGACCTTGTCACTCTTTGCCTTTATACACGAAAAAAAATTTCGGGTTTCGGGGATTTGATCAACCAAAGGTTTCGTCCACACTTCGGACTTATGACCCCCGAAATGCCGAAATGATCTCGACGGTCCAATGATTGAAATCAACAGTCCACGTTAAATCCTGCCTTTCGAAGGTGGATCTATCCAACGCTTAACTTCCCCGTAACTTTCCTAGATCCTATGGTCCTCGCTATTTCGGGAGTTCTCCTCGGAGAATTCTGACCGTTCAATTTCCTCCTCAAGAACCTCTGGCTCAAAATCGACTCTGCAATCCTTCTCTGGGGTGTAAATTCTGCACAACGACTTGATCTTCCTCCTTTCTCTTGAATGATTCAAAGGCCTTAACCCTTCTGAGCTTTTTTCGCAAATTCAGGTCTTCAAGGAGACTCCTGCACGCACTCCTTGCGGTAATCCTTCAAATACTTCAGTGTACTTGAACTCTCGACTCTGTGCACTTTCTTTGCAATAACAGTCCTTCAATCTCTCAACCTTAGTTGATAAGTTCTAAGGTCTTGACCCGCCTGCGCACACCTTGCACATATTCTATGCTTGTCTTACACTTCTGCTGAAATGAGAACAACGGTATCCCTCCTGAGCTTTCAAAGATGAACTCTGAACCTTCGTCAACGCACTCCTTGCGGACATTTCACTGCACTTCTTGGAGGAACTCTCACTCTGGAATAGAAACAATTGAAACTCATTCTCTTTCTCTCTCAGAATCTAAAAATTCAACATGAAAACATACATTCACACACAACATAATAACAAATGCATGACAGAGAGAGTAAGAAACTGTAAGCAGACCATTCAACATGTATACACAGAAAACATCATAACACCATGAGTCTGAATCAAAGCTTCATATATTAATTCAAGCTTCTATACATGGGTTCTCCTCTACACTTCTTCTGCTACAACTCTCTCTTTCTCTATGCTAATGTGCTTAATGATCTAATTCTGATTGATATAATGATACAAAGATGAGGGTGTCTATAGTCGTTTTCCCTCCTATTCCTAAAACTGTCTAATCTAGAATTTAAATCTACCTACTTTCATTTACTACACATAAATGCCTCTACCTTCTACAGAAGAGAGCAAATCACTCATGATCTGTTTACAATATCTAAGTACACCTTCCTTAACTATTTCATTAATATTCCTTCCTTAGTCTTTCAAAATATTTCAAAACATTTTCAACATGTGCAAAAATGCATTGCGTTGATCCCAACTGTCTTCTGCCTCTGTGCTCGCTTGTTGCTGGTGATGCTCCTACATCATACTCCCTCTCTTGAAAATTTTCATGGACCCCTATTCATGAGTTCTTGCATGGTCTGTCCATGCTTCTGAATCCCTGCTTCATTCTCCCAACTGGCATCTTCAACTGGATGTCCCTTCCATTTGACCAAGTATTCAAAATATTCTTTTCTCCTGGTCCTCTTGCAGATTCTCTTGTTAAGTATACTTTTCATCTGTGGCTTTTCAGCTACATGAATTTGTTTAGTCCACTGAACCTCTGTTTGTTCACTGTCTACTCCTGCTTCTTTAGCTCTGTAAGGGTACAAATCTGAGATGTTGAATATTGGTGAAATTCCGATCCCATCGGGTAATTCGATCTCATATGCATTTGCCCTAAATTTCTTTATGATGTTGCATGGTCCAATCTTCTTCATTTTCAATTTGTTATATGTTCCCCTTGGGAACCTTTCTTTCCTCAGATGTGCAAGAATCAGATCACCAAATCCAAACTAAAGTTCTCGTCTGTGTTGATCTGCCCTACATTTATACTCTTTACTCGAATTTTTCAAACGTTCTCTCACTTGGTTGTGAAGTTCCTTCATTGCCTCTGCAAAATCCTCTGCACTAGCACTTCTAGTTTCATTCTGTTCTGAATCCTTCAATTCAGAAACTCCCCTTGGCTACATTCCATACACAATTTGGAATGGACTCTGCCCTGTGCTTCTGTTGAGTGAATCATTGTAAGCAAATTCCGTCTGTGGAAGAATGTGATCCCATTGACTGTGGTGTTCAGTCACTAGGCTCCTTAGCAAATCTCCCAAGCTCCTGTTCACAACTTCGGTTTGCCCATTCGTCTGAGGATGATAAGCTGAGCTAAATGATAAATTTGTCCCCAGGTTCTTCCATAAAGTCCTCCAGAAATGTCCCACGAACTTGGTGTCTCGATCTGAAACTATGCTTCTTGGTAAGCCGTGAAGTCTGACAACTTCCTTGAAAAATAGGTTCGCAATATGAGTTGCATCGTTGGTTTTCTGACATGGTATAAAATGTGCCATTTTTGAAAATCTGTCTACCACCACAAAGATCGAATCAAATCCTCTTTGCGTTCTTGGTAGTCCCAATATGAAATCCATGCTTACTGCATCCCACGACCTTTTTGGTATGGGTAATGGCTGGTATAACCCTGTGTTCTACCTTTTTCCTTTTGTGTGCTGACAAATTCTACATCTGTCCACAAATATTTTGACATCTGTCCTCATCCCTGGCCAAAAGTATGAGCCATTTAATTTCAAGAACATTTTGTCGTGACCGAAATGTCTGACCAATCCTCCACTATGTTTTTCTTTCAACAAATTCTCCCTCATGGAGCATTTTGGAATACATGATTGATTGCCTTTGAATAATAATCCATCCTGGATCATATATTCGGTCCACTGGCTTCTATCCCTGAGAATTGGATTCTCATATGCCTCATACGCCTCTTTAAAATCTGGGTCATCTCTGTACATTTCTTTGAGGTTATCAAAACCCAAAGTTTTGACTCTAAATTCCTGCATAAGCAAACATTTCCTGCTCAAAGCATCAACAACTTTGTTAGCAGTTCCAGAAATATGTTTAATTACAAACGTAAAATTCTACATGTATTCAACCCATTTAACATGTCTTTGGTTCAACTTCTCCTGTTGAGTCACGAATTGTAAAGCATGATTATCATTGTACAAAACAAATTCTTTAGGAACCAAATAATGTCTCCATTTCTTCAGCGCTTGTATGACTGTATAAAATTCTTTGTCATTTGTGGAGTACTTAACCTTTGCTTCATTCAGTTTCTCACTGAAGTATGTGATCGGTATGTCATCTTGGCTCAAGACCGCTCCAATTGCAAATCCACTAGCGTTACACTTGACCTGAAATGTCTTACTGAAATCTGGCAATACCAGAATTGGTTGTTCAGTAATCCTCCTCTTTAGCAAGTTGAAACTCTTTTCTGCTTCCTCTGTCCAATGAAAGGACTTGTGTCTTTTCTTCACCGTGTCCATCATTGGTGCGCTAATCCCACTAAAATTTCAAATGAATTTCCTATAGAAACTAGCTAATCCATGGAAGCTTCGAACCTCAAATACAATTTTCGGCGATGGCCAATTCTTAATCGCGTCTACCTTATCCGGATCCATTTTCAACTCATCTGCAGAGATAACAAAACCCAAATAAATGAGTTATGTCCTCATAAATGTTGATTTCTTCATATTTATCAGCAACTTCTCTTGTTGTAATCTCCTCATCACTGTAGCTAAATGCTTCAAGTGTTATGTTTCTGTCTTGCTGAAAATTAATATATCATCAAGATATACGATGATGAACTTCCCGATAAACTCTTTCAGGACTTCATTCATCAATCTCATAAAAGTACTGGGTGCATTTGTTAATCCAAACAACATAACAAGCCATTCATACAACCCCTCATTGGTCTTGAATGTTGTCTTCCATTCATCGCCTTCTCTCATACGAATTTGATGATATTCGCTTTTCAAATCAATCTTTGAAAAAAAATTTGCTCCACTCAAGCAATCCATCAAATCATCCATCCTTGATAAAGGAAATCTATATCTGATGGTAATCTTGTTGATTGCCCTCGAGTCTGTGCACATCCTCTAGCCTCCATCTTTCTTTGGGCTGAGCACTGTTGGAACAACGCATGGACTCAAGCTTTCTCGAATCAACCCTTTGTCCATTAAGTCCTGGACTTGTCTCTTGAACTCTTCATTCTCCCACAACGTCAATCTGTACGCTTCTTTGTTTGGTAAACTGGCTCCAGGTATAAGATCAATGTGATGACTTATACTTCTGATCGATGGCAACGAACAAGGTAGTTCGTCCACTACTATATCAGCAAACTCTTCCAGCAACTTCTGGATTTCCTCTGGTAAATCATCCACCCTTGTAGTGGTTAAAACAATTATAGGCTTCCTGACCACGATGAATTGTGTATCTTCCTTCTTCTTAACCTCCTTAAGAAGTTCCTTCCCACTCATGAGAAGTATAGTGTTACTCACTTCTGGTTTTGTTTCTTTATCCTTAATCGGCAACAACATGTGATTTCTCCCATTCTTCTCCAGGGTGTATGTGTTCTTTCTCCCATCATGAATCACATTTCTGTCATATTGCCACGGTCTACCCAACAATAGATGACAAACATCCATGGGAATGATATCACATAGTATTTCATCCTTATATCCGCCTATTTTAAATTCAACTAAACACTGTTTAGTGACATTTACCTGATGTCCTTTTTGTAGCCACAAAACTTTGTATGGGCTTGGATGTTCAATAGTCTCTAGCTCCATCTTTTCTACCATCTCTATAGAAACGAGATTGTCTATGCTACCACTGTCCATGATGACTTTGCATACCCTGTCTTTGGTCTTGCAAGCAGTTCGAAAAAGTATGTTTCTTTGGGTTGGATTCTCTGCCTCTTTCTCTGGCATTAAGAGAACTTTTCTCATCATCAGTGATCTTCCGCCCTCATCATCTTCTACCTCAACATTCCGTCCTTGTGCTTCGGCAATGTGATTTTCACCACCTTCTTTCTTTCTGTCTGGACACTCATAAGATTTATGTCTATTTTTCCTACAGACAAAACATTTCACTTCACCTCCTCGGCCTCTTCCTCTTCCTCTAGCTCGAGGAAAAGCATTCTTTTCAGCATACTGCCCTCTCTGTGAGCTTCCTCCTCTTTCATGTTGAGTTTGAGGTTTCTTCCCCTCTTCTTGAGGTCTCTGAGTTCTGTCTTGGGCAATTGTTTCGCCTCTAGTTTGACTTCTGCCTCGGCCTCTTTGACCTTTCTTTCAGCTCAGCTTCTCTTCAGCTTTTAGAGCCATCTGATAAGCATCTTCTACAGTTCGAAGGGTTATCATGCTCATCTTGTCTTGAAGGTCATATCTCAGACCATTCATGTATTTGGAAACCTTTTCATCATCACTTTCTCGATGACCTGCCCTGATGTTGATCTTGTAGAATTCTTCAGTGTACTCTTTCACTATCATCAACTTCTATCTCAAGTTCTGCATCCTCCGAAACAGAGTGATTTGATAATCCTTGGGTATGAATTTGGCTTTCATCTTCGCAACCATTCTATCCCAACTTTTGATTTTCTACTTGCCTTTGTAGCGTCTGTCAGCCTGCAGTTCATCCCACCATAATGCTGCATGCCCTTTAAGTTTAGTAACAACATGTTTGAACTTCTTGTATTCCTCGACATCCTCATAGTCAAAATATTTATCCAGAGCTCTAATCCAGTCTAGAAGCTCTTCAACATCCAGGTTCCCTTCATACATGGGAATCTCCATTTTTTCCCTGGCACCTATCCTTGCAACAACCTTGAATAGGCGTTCATCTGCTGCATCTTCGGCTGCAACTTCTTCTCCCTCGTTTCCAACTTCATTTTCACTTTCAGCCTCGCTGATATCCCCAACGTTGACTATGCACCTTTGTGTTGTATCCATGGCATCAAGCCTAGCACGTAGTTCACGCATTTCCCTTTCCATTGTTGGATCAAGCATTGGCATAGGCCTATCTCTTCTTCTCGGCAGCATGGCTGCAAATATTTTCTCTTTTCTCTGCTATAGAAAGAAAATAACTCTAACTCGCTCTGATAACACACTGATGTAGGTACCCCAACCCTCAGGTCAGAGTCCACACAGGATCTTTCAATTTCGGCCCCTTAGAGTCTGACTGGCTCTTTTATTTCCTCTCGAAAATTCTTTACACACCCAACTGAGTGTATTTCACAGGTCCTTCTGAGTTATGCTCACGTGATCTTTGCATCGGTATGAACTTCACGATTAACACACAACTATCATTGGGACTTTCCCTTTTTCCTTTCGGGATACCGGATTTCGCGATTTCGCGAATCCTGATGTCGAGTGCCTTACCTCTTCGGCCCTCGAAATCCGAAACATCAAACACTAGACACTTCTCTCCACTGACTTCGTCTTTCCACTCTTCACGATTTCGGGAGTCACGTTGATGTGCAACTCTGCCTCTTGACTCGCAACTCTGCCTCTTGACTCTTGGGGTCCCGAAATCTAAAGTAACGAGATTCCAACCTCGTCACTCTTTGCCTTTATACACGAAAACTTTTTTCGCGTTTCAGGGATTTGATCAACCAATGGTTTCATCCACACTTCGGACTTATGACCCCTGAAATGCCGAAATGATCTCGACGGTCCAATGATCGAAATCAACAGTCCACGTTAAATCCTGCCTTTCGAAGGTGGATCTATCCAACGCTTAACTTCCCTGTAACTTTCTTGGATCCTATGGTCCTCGCTATTTCGGGAGTTCTCCTCGGAGAATTATGACCGTTCAATTTTCTCCTCAAGAACCTTTGGCTCAAAATCGACTCTGCAATCCTTCTTTGGGGCGTAACTTCTGCACAACGACTTGAGCTTCCTGCTTTCTCTTGAATGATTCAAAGGCCCTAACCCTTCTGAGATTTCTTCGCAAACTCAGGTCTTCAAGGAGACTCCTGCACACACTCCTTGCGGCAATCCTTCAAATACTTCAGCGTACTTAAACTCTCGACTCTGTGCACTTTCTCTGCAACATTAGTCCTTGAATCTCTCAACCTTAGTTGATAAGTTCTAAGGTCTCGACCCGCCTGCGCACACCTTGCACGACTTTTGTGCTTGTCTTACACTTCTGCTGAAATGAGAACAACAATATCCCTCCTAAGCTTTCAGAGATGAACTCTGAACCTTCGTCAACGCACTCCTTTCAGACGTTTCACTGCACTTCTTTCAGGAACTCTCACTCAGGAAGAGAAACAATTGAAACTCATTCTCTTTCTCTCTCAGAATCTAAACATTCAACATGAAAACATACATTCATACACAACATAATAACAAATGCATGACAGAGAGAGTAAGAAACTGTAAGCAGACCATTCAACATGTATACACAGAAAACATCATAACACCATGAGTCTGAATCAAAGCTTCATATATTAATTCAAGCTTCTGTACATGGGTTCTCCTCTACACTTCTCCTGCTACAACTCTCTCTTTCTCTATGCTAATGTGCTTAATGATCTATATCTAATTGATATAATGATACAAAGATGAGGGTGTCTATAGTCGTTTTCCCTCCTGTTCATAAAACCGTCTAATCTGGAATTTAAATCTACCTACTTTCATTTACAATGCATAAATGCCTCTACCTTCTACAGATGAGAGCGAATCGCTCATGATCTGTTTACAATATCTAAGTACACCTTCCTTAACTATTTCATTAATATTCCTTCCTTAGTCTTTCAAAATATTTCAAAACATTTTCAACATGTGCAAAAATGCGTTGCACTCATCTCAGTTGTCTTTCGCCTCTGCGCTCGCTTGCTGCTGGTGATGCTCCTGCATCAAAAACCCAAAGAGAAAAAAATGTTCTACAGTTCTAGAATTCAAACTATCAAATACTTGGAAACAAAAAGCAGAAAAAAAGGAGGAAGAAAAATATGGACCATAGGAAATATGGCCACCAAAGTTCGATTTCTCAACATCAAACACAAAACAACTGAAGCCCACTCCAACTTGCTCCAATTCTCCCTCAGCACGCCACACCAGGAACCAAAGCGAGAGCATGGCATATACTTCATGACTACAACCAGATTCCAATAAAGATAGAGCTTACACAAGCCAACATTAATGAAGGCAATAAATAACACTTTAAAAGAGTGTACAAGTCAACTAGCCACATGACCAAGCTGCCTCGCACGAAGCCACCTATCCAATATATTAATTTGTTCCATCATAATGTTAATGAATGGAGCAATACTCCTTAGCACCATTAACATCTACTCCCCCCTCTCCAAGACTAGAACCTTGCTTAGCCCAATGGTCCGCCATATTGTTATACTCCCTCAAAGTATGAAAGACAGGGCAATCATCAAACTTGACAAGAAGGCTTAGGGAATGAGAAATGACTCCTAAGAATACATTGTTCCTGATGTTAGAATGCTTGATTATGGCCCTGATTACAAGCACAAAGTCACCCAAGATAATGATTTTTCGAATTCCTTTTGCTTTAGCAATCCTAATGCCTTGCCATAGAGCATAAGCTTCAATAGAGTTGTTTGAAATTTGGCCTAATCCCCAAGCGAAAAAGACAACAATATTCTTTCCATGATCACAAATTATGCCCCTTACACTTGCCGCCCCTTATTTCATTTTAACTTTAATGGAAGGTTTAGGAACAATATAATTCCACATAGCATTGACTTTTAAGAGAATGTTTTATTTCTACACTTAAATTTAATGATATAATTTAGAAATTTTTGCATGGTAAGTGTGAATAGAATAAAAATGATTTAAAATTGATTATTTTTCGGGTTGAAAATCTAGTGAAAATTTAGATACTTCACATAGTTTCACATGTAAAAATTCTAAAGATATCATTATTCCATCCCATAGAAATTTTGAAAATTTTTAAAGTGATCTAAAATCTTAAAATATCCTAAAACAATTTAGAACTATGCCATTTATAAAAAAAATTACTAAAACAGAATTTTCAAAACCATTTTAAATAAACCATATACTATACCATGTATTTGAATTTATATACTACACCATGCATTTGAATTTATTGATAAAATTAAATTTATTAATAAATAAAAATACATTATTTTATATTACTTTTTCGTACGAAGTGTTTTCAAAAGGAGATATAGTTCCGCACGTCTTTTATTTTTACAAGGGCCCCACAAAAGGTTAATCACACATTGAATTTATCAGTAAAACAAAAAAAAAATGATATTGATGAGAAATATGATATTTATGAAGGTCCCACAAAACTTTAATTGTTCATTGTGTCACTGTATTCAACCATAAGCATGAAGGACGATAAGGACAGGGATATGGATGAAATCACTTTATAAGTGTCACTAAAGTTAAAAGAGGTTAGGTTTTTACATATTAAAATTTTATTAGGATATAGTTTTAATGTTTTGTGTTTTTATTTTTTATATTATTTTATACGGTTTTGTTTAAAAATTGATTAAAATTTTAGAAAAAAAATTGAAATGGTAAATTTATTGATTTAATATATATATTATGTGTGTTTTAAGTTTTTTTTTTTTTAAGATGTTAAATTAATTTATGTATTTAAAAATATTATTTGAATATTGTAAAATTGTAAATTTTCTAATAATCACTTTATTATATTCAAATAATAATCATAATTTAAAAAAATATATATATAACATTTAAACTACACTTTAAAATTGTTATATTCAAATGATAATCATAAAAATATTTATAAACATATAACATTTAAACTACACCTTAAAATAGTTGAATGATTAAAAAAATTACCCTTTAAAAAATAACTAAAATTATAATTTTATGAGAAAAACGACATTTATGAAGGTCCCACAAAACTTTAATTATTGATTGTGTCATTGAATTTAACCATACGCGTGGAGCATGAAACATGGGGTTTTCCCATATTAAAATAATTGAATGATAAGAAGGAAATGAAAAATACATTTAAAAAACAATTAAAATTTTATGAAAAAAATAATATTTATAATAATTTTAAATGTTTTTTTTAATGTCATAACTTTATATATAAACAACAAAATTATTTATTTATTTTAATAAACAATTAAAATTTTATGAAAAAAAAATATTTATAATAATTTAAATTTAAAATGGTTTGTGTTTTTTTTAATTAATTAATTTGTATGAATGTCATAATTTGTGTTTTTTTTAATTAATTTGTATGAATATCATAACTTTATATATAAATAACATAATTATTTATTTATTTTAATATGTGTATTCTATAATTTTTATTTATTTATTTTAGTATATCTAAATATTTTAATGAATGAAAATTCATGTGTTTTTTTTTAATTAATTTGTATGAATGTGATAGCTTTATATATAAACAACATAATTATTTATTTATTTTAACGTGTAAATATTTTTTATTCCACAATTTTTATTTATTTATTTTAGTATATCTAAATATTTTAATGAATGAGAAATCAATATAGTAAAATTCTTATATTATATATTTTAGAAAAAATATTACAAAATAATAACAATTAATAAATAAAATGTTAATATTGGAATCTTAGTTGGAATAACTCTCACCATGTGAATATAGTACAATTCTTATATTATATATTTTAGAAAAAATATTACAAAATAATAACAATTAATAAATAAAATGTCAATATTGAAATCTTAGTTGGAGTAACTCTCACCATGTAAATGTGAAAGTTGAAGATGAAGAATGATGTTAATGTGAAAGTTAAATTAATAAATAAAATGTCCATATTGGAATCCACGTGAATGTGAAAGTTGAATTAATAAATAAAATGTCAATATTGGAATCTTAGTTGGAGAAATTAATAAATAAAATGTCAATATTGGAATTTTACTTTGAGTAACTCTCACCATGTGAATGTGAAAGTTGAAGATTGTTAATGTGAAAGTTAAATTAATAAATAAAATGTTCATATTGGAATCTTAGTTGGAGTAACTCTTACCATGTGAATGTGAATGTGAATGTGAAAAGTTGAAGATCAAGAATGATGTGAATGTAAAAGTTAAATTAATAAATAAAATGTCAATATTGAAATCTTAGTTGGAGTAGCTCTCACAATGTGAATGTGAAAGTTGAATGTCAAAGTTGACTTAAAATTTGAAAGTAGTAAATTTTATCAATATAAAAATTGAAATTAATAAATTTCTATACAATTTGAAATTAATAAATTTCTTCAACTATATAGAGATCTGAGTCCTATACTCATTACTAAAAAATTAGTCAATATTTTTTACATATTAATAAAAGTCATATATAAACATATACATAGAAATTAATAAATTTCTTTAACTATATAAAGTTATGAGTCCTATACTCATTACAAAAGTCATATATAAACATATACTACTCATTACTAAAAGATTATTCAATATTTTTTATATATATAAAAATCATATATAAACATGTAGAAAGAAGACTAATGAATAACTTTTTTAGCATCTACTTTCTACATATTTATAAAAATCTTATATGAAAGATTGTAAAAGCTATTGGAGGAGGCCCATGAATAAAGCTATTATAGAATGCCCATGAATAATTTACCTTTTCAATAAGATTATTAATCTTAAAATAAATAATCTAATTATGAATAATCTAATTATGAATGGTTAAATAATCTACACTTTTAGAGTAAAATGCAAAGAAAATATATTATTACAATTCTATATAAACATGTCAAGGATTTATAAAACAAGTTCTTAATAACAAGCAAAAACCTTTCAATTCTGAGATTTTCCTTAGATACAAAGTATCATTTAAATATCTAATTAAGCGCAACATTTGGAGAATATATACAAAAGTGTTATTACTAGTAACATAGTTCTTATATGCATAAGAAATAAGAAATAGTAGCCCAAACTATCATATTTATAAGATTTAAAGTTAGTTAATTGCATATATAATGGGTATCGCTTTAACTTCAAACAAGTTACTTCTCAATAATAGATCAAGGATATTCAACTATCCTTAAATTTAAACTTGACTGTCACGACTAATTCTATTATTGATAATCAAATTTAAATTTGAGTTTTGAAAGTGAAACAACTCTATTAAATTTGATTATTCATTCAAGATTTATGTGAATCATTTGAATCTCTATCATCTTAAACTTGGTGGTTTGACCAAAAATATCTTACTTGTTGTTGAACCAAGTTCCCTAGTCTTAACAATTGACTCAATCTTACTTAAGTTGTGAATCCCCAACAATATTAATATATTGACACACCTTAGTCAAAACATCAATAATTTTTTAATGAGTCATAATACTTGAGAAAAATTTGACCCAGATACCACCACCCTTGAGATAAAATGATATTGAATGTCAATATACTTCAACCTCATGTGAAACTTGGAACTTTTCAAGCATGCACATAAATTTTAACTATCACAATAAACAAACCTTGACTTGTCACTAACTAGACTTAGTTTTCCATATTGTCAATGAAGCTACATAATTCCTTTCATTCTTTTGACATAATCATGTACTCGACCTTCATGGTCAAGAATGTAGATGACGATTAAATCTTATTGAAATATAGATTGTTCCTACAAACAATATGGAGGCATATCTAAAAGTCAACTTCTAGCAATGTTGAAGGTAATTAGTTACACCATCTACTTGTCACACCTACTATAGTAGAGAAAAAATTCCTTAGTTCACAACAATTACCAAAAATTCTCTTGACCACAATCCATGCTCATTATTGGGATTGACAAGAAAACTATCTAACTACTCCTAAAACATAGAACCACCAAATCATAATGGGCTAAAGTATTTGTTCCATCAACCAAACTTGAATGCCCATGGATGAATTTATTTTTCCAATTGATATCTACTTTCTAGATATTAATAAAATTCATATATAAAATATTGTTAAAAATGTTGAAGCCAGAAGGCCCATGAATAACTTGCTTTTTCCATAGGATTATTAATCTTAAAATAATCTAGCATATCCCCGAAGCAGGGGAAAGGAACGCCAAACAAAATCTAGGGTATATATGTTGGAAAATAAAGTTTTTTCCCTTAAACTACAATGGGTTTCACTGTTATTACTCACCATATTTTGTTTCCCTTTTTAAAGTCCATATATTTCATGGATGTCATTTTCCATTTATAGTTACCTAACTCCTCTTAAGCAAAAAAATCAACAAAAATCAAACCATTTTGATGATGAAAGGAGGTGAAATGGTTTTTCCCAAAAAACAATCTTGGTTAACTTGGTTCAATGATGAAGCCTTGCACTCTCTTGTGTTCAATTTTGAAACCTTGCGCTCTCTTGTGATTAAACATCCAAGGAATCCCTACCTCAACATGCCTACAACAACACTCTCCACAAACATATCACACTGAAATCCATTTGTAATCAATTATCTATATATGGGTATACCCTACTTCAAATCTACGAGGCTGGAAAAGGCCAAGAGAATAGTGGAAAACGTTTTCAAGCTTGGCCTCAACCCCTTTCAGTTGCATTTGTTTGAAACCAAGAAGTCAACCCCTCCTCTTAATCAACCAAGGAAGTTGGACTTACTTCAAATGAAATTAGTCAAAATTTGGTACATTTGAAGCCAAAGAAACTTTAAATGATGATCAAAGACAAAATAACATGAACATATAAGCATTTAATGGTGACAGGGTCGAAGAAAAAACCCCAACCTTGGCTTGACTGCAACTCAAAGGGTTACTCTTCTTGTTGCTATGCTCGCTACTCCTCCTATGTGCCCCATTTTCTTCCCTTCACCCCAAGGAAAGATGATGAAGCCACACAAAAGAGAGAATCAAAACCCCATTCTCAAATATAACAAGCCCTTTTCAACCACTTTCCTTGCCCTTCGCTTCATTTTCTCATACCACTTGTTACCCCCACCGAAGATGTAATCGATAGACTCCATGTAGTTGTAGAGCATGGATATTTTCTAGTCCATTAGATCCTCGACCTTGACGAGGATGATCATCGACCATGACTTCTTGATCGAGAGCACAAAGTCCTTGGGATCATATTATCCCTTTAGGGGTAGGTCACCTTTGTCCTAGGCACGCTCCAGGGTTTCATCCACACTAGTTGTGTGGCTATCTCCACCACCTTCTTGACCATAATCTCACTAACGACATTAACCAATAATGCATCCATCACATTATCGGGTTGCAAATAGACACATGTGGCACTTGTTGATATGTTGTGGATAGATGCATGTGGCACTTATTTATATGTTGCAGACAGATGATGAAATTCTCTGGAGAACCTCCCCTAAAAAGAACACCTTCGATGTAATTAGTATAAAAGTGAATTGCACACCCAAATTAACCTTCGATAATATATTAATATTAGCATGTAATTTCTCTTTCTCATTTCTTCACTTTTGGCAATTTTAGGAATTGATAATGAGACATCAACTTGTAAATGTGAATTTATCATCCAAATTATCCTTTTTTGGTTCTAAAGCGATCTGAGACAAAGAAACACCCATAACTTATTAAGCATCTTAATGATCCACTCCATACAAATAGTCTGCAAAGACTTGAAGGGAAAATAATGGATAATATAAAGCAACATTATGTAACACTATAACTGAATTTTTCAGTCCATTTTCAAATGAAGTCAATTTCAAGATAATTTTTAAAAATAAAAACTCCAACGGAAGTCACCAATGCCACTTTTGTAAGATTCAAACTACCACACACAAAAGCAACATAAAACATCCTAGCTTTCTTCACATTCTTATTGAAGATTACTTGGATTTTGGTTTTGTGTGATTTATAGGGAAAACGAACAGAATTTTAAAAATATAGTGAACTATAACACTATATAGATATGATGTAACGAGTCAATGAAAGCATGAAAAGACTGAATCCTGGGAGAGACTGTTACAAAATCTACAAAATTAAAAAATATAGTGAACTATAGCACTGAATAAATATGTTGTAATGAGTCGATGAAAGCATGAAAAGACTGAATCCTACGAGAGACTGTCACAAAATCTGAAAAAATATTGCTTCCCCAAAATCACCTATTGAATCCCTTGATGAGTGGCCAATGATGTCGAAGAAAACATGATACATTCCCTCTTTCCATTTGAAATTCATAAGCCCCTGATGCACAAGAGATTCCTCAAAATAATTATCTTGTCTAGCAAGGATAAACAATCACCAAGTTCAAAGATGAAACAATCACCAATCATTTTGTTCCCAATGTGAGATCTCTCCAAGATTCACAAACACCTCTAGGGGTTCATTAATAGAATGATAATTTTTACATTTATTCCATTCCTAATTATAGCTTTATTTTGCATCAACTCTACTTCTCTAGTTCTTGTTATACCTGTAAATGAAATGTGTGTGAACTTTGGAAGTACCCCAACAATATGCATAGATAAGGGCACAAAAGAGAAACAAAGATCAAGATAGAAGGTTGGATTGCTTGATTGCATTAATATTAAAGACAAATTCAACCAAATCAAATTCAGGATATGGTAAACATAGATACACGGTATTGATTGTATCTCCTTCCCCTCATAAATGAAACAAAAAGGAAGCACCTGATTAATTCACATCACTTCGAAACCATATTTACAAATGAGAAGTCTATTGTAATTCTATTAAATGAATGCCTTGCTAAGATCTGTGCAATCACAAACTACACCAGTCATTGGGCATATCACTTTTCCATTGTTTTTCTTTGTCATTTCATCCAAATCATGTTGCATTGCAATGGACAAAAAATAAGTAAATAGTCTAATCATGTCCCATAACATATAGAGAATAGAAAAACTACCTAGTTATATATAAATTAAGGTGTGAATGAAAAACACATATACATCATTTATGCACCTTAATTTATATATAACCATATACATCATTTATGCACCTTAATGGTAATTTAGGGTTAGGGAGTTGTGGATAGGGGTTATTGTGATCAATGAAATCCTTCACATTTGGACATTGTCATTGGAGAAAATGGAGGCGAGTACAA
>ML809005.1:60354-81233 GCA_009831015.1 Picea engelmannii
GGTTCTCCTCTACACTTCTTCTGCTACAACTCTCTCTTTCTCTATGCTAATGTGCTTAATGATCTAATTCTGATTGATATAATGATACAAAGATGAGGGTGTCTATAGTCGTTTTCCCTCCTATTCCTAAAACTGTCTAATCTGGAATTTAAATCTACCTACTTTCATTTACTACGCATAAATGCCTCTACCTTCTACAAATGAGAGTGAATCGCTCATGATCTGTTTAAAATATCTAAGTTCGCCTTCCTTAAATATTTCATTAATATTCCTTCCTTAGTCTTTCAAAATATTTCAAAACATTTTCAACATGTGCAAAAATGCATTGCGCTCATCCCAGCTGTCTTCTGCCTTTGTGCTCACTTGTTGCTAGTGATGCTCCTACATCATAATCCCTCTCTTGAAAATTTTCATGGACCCCTATTCATGATTTCTTGCATGGTCTGTCCATGCTTCTGAATCCCTGTTTCATTCTCCCAACTGGCATCTTCAACTAGATGTCCCTTCCATTTGACCAAGTATTCAAAATATTCTTTTCTTCTGGTCCTCTTGTTGATTCTCTTGTTAAGTATACTTGTCATCTGTGGCTTTTCAGCTACAGGAATTTGTTTAGTCCACTGAACCTCTGTTTGTTCACTGTCTACTCCTGCTTCTTCAGCTCTGTAAGGGTACAAATCTGAGATGTTGAATATCGGTGAAATTTCGATCCCATCGGGTAATTCGATCTCATATGCATTTGCCCCAAATTTCTTTATGATGTTGCATGGTCCAATCTTCTTCATTTTAAATTTGTTATATGTTCCCCTTGGGAACCTTTCTTTCCTCAGATGTGCAAGAATCAAATCACCAAATCCAAATTGAAGTTCTCGTCTGTGTTGATCTGCCCTGCATTTATACTCTTGACTCGAATTTTGCAAACGTTCCCTCACTTGGTTGTGAAGTTCCTTCATTGCCTCTGCAAAATCCTCTGCACTAGCACTTCTAGTTTCATTCTGTTATGAATCCTTCAATTCAAAAACTCCCCTTGGCTACATTCCATACACAATTTGGAATGGACTCTGCCCTGTGCTTCTGTTGAGTGAATCATTGTAAGCAAATTCTGCCTGTGGAAGAATGTGATCCCATTGACTGTGGTGTTCAGTCACTAGGCTCCTTAGAAAATCTCCCAAGCTCCTGTTCACAACTTCAGTTTGCCCATTCGTCTGAGGATGATAAGCTGAGCTAAATGACAAATTTGTCCCCAGCTTCTTCCATAAAGTCCTCCAGAAATGTCCCACGAACTTGGTGTCTCGATCTAAAACTATACTTCTTGGTAAGCCGTGAAGTCTGACAACTTCCTTGAAAAATAGGTTCGCAATATGAGTTGTGTCGTTGGTTTTCTCACATGGTATAAAATGTTCCATTTTTGAAAATTTGTTTACCACCACAAAGATCAAATCAAATCCTCTTTGCGTTCTTGGCAGTCCCAATATGAAATCCATGCTTACTGCATCCCACGACCTTTTTGGTATGGGTAATGGCTGGTATAACCCTGTGTTCTACCTTTTTCCTTTTGTGTGCTGACAAATTCTACATCTGTCCACAAATATTTTGACATATGTCCTCATACCTGGCCAAAAGTATGAGCCATTTAATTTCGAGAACGTTTTGTCATGACCGAAATGTCCGACCAATCCTCCACTATGTTTTTCTTTCAACAAATTCTTCCTCATGGAGCATTTTGGAATACATAATTGATTGCCTCTGAATAATAATCCATCCTAGATCATATATTCGGTCCACTGGCTTCTGTCCCTGAGAATTGGATTCTCATATGCCTCATACGCCTCTTTAAAATCTGGGTCATCTCTGTACATTTCTTTGAGGTTATCAAAACCCAAAGTTTTGACTCTAAATTCCTGCATAAGCAAACATTTCTTGCTCAAAGCATCAACAACTTTGTTAGCAGTTCCAGAAATATGTTTAATTACAAACATAAAATTCTGCATGTATTCAACCCATTTAACATGTCTTTGGTTCAACTTCTTCTGTTGAGTCACGAATTGTAAAGCATGATTATCATTGTACAAAGCAAACTCTTTAGGAACCAAATAATGTCTCCATTTCTTCAGCGCTTGTATGACTGCATAAAATTCTTTGTCATATGTGGAGTACTTAACCTTTGCTTAATTCAGTTTCTTACTGAAGTATGCGATCGGTCTGTCGTCTTGGCTCAAGACCACTCCAATTGCAAATCCACTAGCGTCACACTTGACCTGAAATGTCTTACTGAAATCTGGCAATACCAAAATTGGTTGTTCAGTAATCCTCCTCTTTAGCAGGTTGAAACTCTTTTCTGCTTCCTCTGTCCAATGAAAGGATTTGTGTCTTTTCTTCACCGTGTCCATCATTGGTGCACTAATCCCACTAAAATTTCGGATGAATTTCCTATAGAAACTAGCTAATCCATGGAAGCTTCGAACCTCAAATACAATTTTCGGTGATGGCCAATTCTTAATCGCATCTACCTTATCCGGATCCATTTTCAGCTCATCTGCAGAGATAACAAAACCCAAATAAATGAGTTCTATCCTCATAAATGTTGATTTCTTCATATTTATCAACAACTTCTCTTGCTGTAATCTCCTCATCACTGTAGCTAAATGCTTCAAGTGTTCTATTTCTGTCTTGCTGAAAATTAATATATCATCAAGATATACGTTGATGAACTTCCCGATAAACTCTTTCAGGACTTCATTCATCAATCTCATAAAAGTATTGGGTGCATTTGTTAATCCAAACAACATAACAAGCCATTCATACAACCCCTCATTGGTCTTGAATGTTGTCTTCCATTCATCGCCTTCTCTCATACGAATTTGATGATATTCGCTTTTCAAATCAATCTTTGAAAAAAAATTTGCTCCACTCAAGCAATCCATCAAATCATCCATCCTTGATAAAGGAAATCTATATCTGATGGTAATCTTGTTGATTGCCCTCGAGTCTGTGCACATCCTCTAGCCTCCATCTTTCTTTGGGCTGAGCACTGTTGGAACAACGCATGGACTCAAGCTTTCTCGAATCAACCCTTTGTCCATTAAGTCCTGGACTTGTCTCTTGAACTCTTCATTCTCCCACAACGTCAATCTGTACGCTTCTTTGTTTGGTAAACTGGCTCCAGGTATAAGATCAATGTGATGACTTATACTTCTGATCGATGGCAACGAACAAGGTAGTTCGTCCACTACTATATCAGCAAACTCTTCCAGCAACTTCTGGATTTCCTCTGGTAAATCATCCACCCTTGTAGTGGTTAAAACAATTATAGGCTTCCTGACCACGATGAATTGTGTATCTTCCTTCTTCTTAACCTCCTTAAGAAGTTCCTTCCCACTCATGAGAAGTATAGTGTTACTCACTTCTGGTTTTGTTTCTTTATCCTTAATCGGCAACAACATGTGATTTCTCCCATTCTTCTCCAGGGTGTATGTGTTCTTTCTCCCATCATGAATCACATTTCTGTCATATTGCCACGGTCTACCCAACAATAGATGACAAACATCCATGGGAATGATATCACATAGTATTTCATCCTTATATCCGCCTATTTTAAATTCAACTAAACACTGTTTAGTGACATTTACCTGATGTCCTTTTTGTAGCCACAAAACTTTGTATGGGCTTGGATGTTCAATAGTCTCTAGCTCCATCTTTTCTACCATCTCTATAGAAACGAGATTGTCTATGCTACCACTGTCCATGATGACTTTGCATACCCTGTCTTTGGTCTTGCAAGCAGTTCGAAAAAGTATGTTTCTTTGGGTTGGATTCTCTGCCTCTTTCTCTGGCATTAAGAGAACTTTTCTCATCATCAGTGATCTTCCGCCCTCATCATCTTCTACCTCAACATTCCGTCCTTGTGCTTCGGCAATGTGATTTTCACCACCTTCTTTCTTTCTGTCTGGACACTCATAAGATTTATGTCTATTTTTCCTACAGACAAAACATTTCACTTCACCTCCTCGGCCTCTTCCTCTTCCTCTAGCTCGAGGAAAAGCATTCTTTTCAGCATACTGCCCTCTCTGTGAGCTTCCTCCTCTTTCATGTTGAGTTTGAGGTTTCTTCCCCTCTTCTTGAGGTCTCTGAGTTCTGTCTTGGGCAATTGTTTCGCCTCTAGTTTGACTTCTGCCTCGGCCTCTTTGACCTTTCTTTCAGCTCAGCTTCTCTTCAGCTTTTAGAGCCATCTGATAAGCATCTTCTACAGTTCGAAGGGTTATCATGCTCATCTTGTCTTGAAGGTCATATCTCAGACCATTCATGTATTTGGAAACCTTTTCATCATCACTTTCTCGATGACCTGCCCTGATGTTGATCTTGTAGAATTCTTCAGTGTACTCTTTCACTATCATCAACTTCTATCTCAAGTTCTGCATCCTCCGAAACAGAGTGATTTGATAATCCTTGGGTATGAATTTGGCTTTCATCTTCGCAACCATTCTATCCCAACTTTTGATTTTCTACTTGCCTTTGTAGCGTCTGTCAGCCTGCAGTTCATCCCACCATAATGCTGCATGCCCTTTAAGTTTAGTAACAACATGTTTGAACTTCTTGTATTCCTCGACATCCTCATAGTCAAAATATTTATCCAGAGCTCTAATCCAGTCTAGAAGCTCTTCAACATCCAGGTTCCCTTCATACATGGGAATCTCCATTTTTTCCCTGGCACCTATCCTTGCAACAACCTTGAATAGGCGTTCATCTGCTGCATCTTCGGCTGCAACTTCTTCTCCCTCGTTTCCAACTTCATTTTCACTTTCAGCCTCGCTGATATCCCCAACGTTGACTATGCACCTTTGTGTTGTATCCATGGCATCAAGCCTAGCACGTAGTTCACGCATTTCCCTTTCCATTGTTGGATCAAGCATTGGCATAGGCCTATCTCTTCTTCTCGGCAGCATGGCTGCAAATATTTTCTCTTTTCTCTGCTATAGAAAGAAAATAACTCTAACTCGCTCTGATAACACACTGATGTAGGTACCCCAACCCTCAGGTCAGAGTCCACACAGGATCTTTCAATTTCGGCCCCTTAGAGTCTGACTGGCTCTTTTATTTCCTCTCGAAAATTCTTTACACACCCAACTGAGTGTATTTCACAGGTCCTTCTGAGTTATGCTCACGTGATCTTTGCATCGGTATGAACTTCACGATTAACACACAACTATCATTGGGACTTTCCCTTTTTCCTTTCGGGATACCGGATTTCGCGATTTCGCGAATCCTGATGTCGAGTGCCTTACCTCTTCGGCCCTCGAAATCCGAAACATCAAACACTAGACACTTCTCTCCACTGACTTCGTCTTTCCACTCTTCACGATTTCGGGAGTCACGTTGATGTGCAACTCTGCCTCTTGACTCGCAACTCTGCCTCTTGACTCTTGGGGTCCCGAAATCTAAAGTAACGAGATTCCAACCTCGTCACTCTTTGCCTTTATACACGAAAACTTTTTTCGCGTTTCAGGGATTTGATCAACCAATGGTTTCATCCACACTTCGGACTTATGACCCCTGAAATGCCGAAATGATCTCGACGGTCCAATGATCGAAATCAACAGTCCACGTTAAATCCTGCCTTTCGAAGGTGGATCTATCCAACGCTTAACTTCCCTGTAACTTTCTTGGATCCTATGGTCCTCGCTATTTCGGGAGTTCTCCTCGGAGAATTATGACCGTTCAATTTTCTCCTCAAGAACCTTTGGCTCAAAATCGACTCTGCAATCCTTCTTTGGGGCGTAACTTCTGCACAACGACTTGAGCTTCCTGCTTTCTCTTGAATGATTCAAAGGCCCTAACCCTTCTGAGATTTCTTCGCAAACTCAGGTCTTCAAGGAGACTCCTGCACACACTCCTTGCGGCAATCCTTCAAATACTTCAGCGTACTTAAACTCTCGACTCTGTGCACTTTCTCTGCAACATTAGTCCTTGAATCTCTCAACCTTAGTTGATAAGTTCTAAGGTCTCGACCCGCCTGCGCACACCTTGCACGACTTTTGTGCTTGTCTTACACTTCTGCTGAAATGAGAACAACAATATCCCTCCTAAGCTTTCAGAGATGAACTCTGAACCTTCGTCAACGCACTCCTTTCAGACGTTTCACTGCACTTCTTTCAGGAACTCTCACTCAGGAAGAGAAACAATTGAAACTCATTCTCTTTCTCTCTCAGAATCTAAACATTCAACATGAAAACATACATTCATACACAACATAATAACAAATGCATGACAGAGAGAGTAAGAAACTGTAAGCAGACCATTCAACATGTATACACAGAAAACATCATAACACCATGAGTCTGAATCAAAGCTTCATATATTAATTCAAGCTTCTGTACATGGGTTCTCCTCTACACTTCTCCTGCTACAACTCTCTCTTTCTCTATGCTAATGTGCTTAATGATCTATATCTAATTGATATAATGATACAAAGATGAGGGTGTCTATAGTCGTTTTCCCTCCTGTTCATAAAACCGTCTAATCTGGAATTTAAATCTACCTACTTTCATTTACAATGCATAAATGCCTCTACCTTCTACAGATGAGAGCGAATCGCTCATGATCTGTTTACAATATCTAAGTACACCTTCCTTAACTATTTCATTAATATTCCTTCCTTAGTCTTTCAAAATATTTCAAAACATTTTCAACATGTGCAAAAATGCGTTGCACTCATCTCAGTTGTCTTTCGCCTCTGCGCTCGCTTGCTGCTGGTGATGCTCCTGCATCAAAAACCCAAAGAGAAAAAAATGTTCTACAGTTCTAGAATTCAAACTATCAAATACTTGGAAACAAAAAGCAGAAAAAAAGGAGGAAGAAAAATATGGACCATAGGAAATATGGCCACCAAAGTTCGATTTCTCAACATCAAACACAAAACAACTGAAGCCCACTCCAACTTGCTCCAATTCTCCCTCAGCACGCCACACCAGGAACCAAAGCGAGAGCATGGCATATACTTCATGACTACAACCAGATTCCAATAAAGATAGAGCTTACACAAGCCAACATTAATGAAGGCAATAAATAACACTTTAAAAGAGTGTACAAGTCAACTAGCCACATGACCAAGCTGCCTCGCACGAAGCCACCTATCCAATATATTAATTTGTTCCATCATAATGTTAATGAATGGAGCAATACTCCTTAGCACCATTAACATCTACTCCCCCCTCTCCAAGACTAGAACCTTGCTTAGCCCAATGGTCCGCCATATTGTTATACTCCCTCAAAGTATGAAAGACAGGGCAATCATCAAACTTGACAAGAAGGCTTAGGGAATGAGAAATGACTCCTAAGAATACATTGTTCCTGATGTTAGAATGCTTGATTATGGCCCTGATTACAAGCACAAAGTCACCCAAGATAATGATTTTTCGAATTCCTTTTGCTTTAGCAATCCTAATGCCTTGCCATAGAGCATAAGCTTCAATAGAGTTGTTTGAAATTTGGCCTAATCCCCAAGCGAAAAAGACAACAATATTCTTTCCATGATCACAAATTATGCCCCTTACACTTGCCGCCCCTTATTTCATTTTAACTTTAATGGAAGGTTTAGGAACAATATAATTCCACATAGCATTGACTTTTAAGAGAATGTTTTATTTCTACACTTAAATTTAATGATATAATTTAGAAATTTTTGCATGGTAAGTGTGAATAGAATAAAAATGATTTAAAATTGATTATTTTTCGGGTTGAAAATCTAGTGAAAATTTAGATACTTCACATAGTTTCACATGTAAAAATTCTAAAGATATCATTATTCCATCCCATAGAAATTTTGAAAATTTTTAAAGTGATCTAAAATCTTAAAATATCCTAAAACAATTTAGAACTATGCCATTTATAAAAAAAATTACTAAAACAGAATTTTCAAAACCATTTTAAATAAACCATATACTATACCATGTATTTGAATTTATATACTACACCATGCATTTGAATTTATTGATAAAATTAAATTTATTAATAAATAAAAATACATTATTTTATATTACTTTTTCGTACGAAGTGTTTTCAAAAGGAGATATAGTTCCGCACGTCTTTTATTTTTACAAGGGCCCCACAAAAGGTTAATCACACATTGAATTTATCAGTAAAACAAAAAAAAAATGATATTGATGAGAAATATGATATTTATGAAGGTCCCACAAAACTTTAATTGTTCATTGTGTCACTGTATTCAACCATAAGCATGAAGGACGATAAGGACAGGGATATGGATGAAATCACTTTATAAGTGTCACTAAAGTTAAAAGAGGTTAGGTTTTTACATATTAAAATTTTATTAGGATATAGTTTTAATGTTTTGTGTTTTTATTTTTTATATTATTTTATACGGTTTTGTTTAAAAATTGATTAAAATTTTAGAAAAAAAATTGAAATGGTAAATTTATTGATTTAATATATATATTATGTGTGTTTTAAGTTTTTTTTTTTTTAAGATGTTAAATTAATTTATGTATTTAAAAATATTATTTGAATATTGTAAAATTGTAAATTTTCTAATAATCACTTTATTATATTCAAATAATAATCATAATTTAAAAAAATATATATATAACATTTAAACTACACTTTAAAATTGTTATATTCAAATGATAATCATAAAAATATTTATAAACATATAACATTTAAACTACACCTTAAAATAGTTGAATGATTAAAAAAATTACCCTTTAAAAAATAACTAAAATTATAATTTTATGAGAAAAACGACATTTATGAAGGTCCCACAAAACTTTAATTATTGATTGTGTCATTGAATTTAACCATACGCGTGGAGCATGAAACATGGGGTTTTCCCATATTAAAATAATTGAATGATAAGAAGGAAATGAAAAATACATTTAAAAAACAATTAAAATTTTATGAAAAAAATAATATTTATAATAATTTTAAATGTTTTTTTTAATGTCATAACTTTATATATAAACAACAAAATTATTTATTTATTTTAATAAACAATTAAAATTTTATGAAAAAAAAATATTTATAATAATTTAAATTTAAAATGGTTTGTGTTTTTTTTAATTAATTAATTTGTATGAATGTCATAATTTGTGTTTTTTTTAATTAATTTGTATGAATATCATAACTTTATATATAAATAACATAATTATTTATTTATTTTAATATGTGTATTCTATAATTTTTATTTATTTATTTTAGTATATCTAAATATTTTAATGAATGAAAATTCATGTGTTTTTTTTTAATTAATTTGTATGAATGTGATAGCTTTATATATAAACAACATAATTATTTATTTATTTTAACGTGTAAATATTTTTTATTCCACAATTTTTATTTATTTATTTTAGTATATCTAAATATTTTAATGAATGAGAAATCAATATAGTAAAATTCTTATATTATATATTTTAGAAAAAATATTACAAAATAATAACAATTAATAAATAAAATGTTAATATTGGAATCTTAGTTGGAATAACTCTCACCATGTGAATATAGTACAATTCTTATATTATATATTTTAGAAAAAATATTACAAAATAATAACAATTAATAAATAAAATGTCAATATTGAAATCTTAGTTGGAGTAACTCTCACCATGTAAATGTGAAAGTTGAAGATGAAGAATGATGTTAATGTGAAAGTTAAATTAATAAATAAAATGTCCATATTGGAATCCACGTGAATGTGAAAGTTGAATTAATAAATAAAATGTCAATATTGGAATCTTAGTTGGAGAAATTAATAAATAAAATGTCAATATTGGAATTTTACTTTGAGTAACTCTCACCATGTGAATGTGAAAGTTGAAGATTGTTAATGTGAAAGTTAAATTAATAAATAAAATGTTCATATTGGAATCTTAGTTGGAGTAACTCTTACCATGTGAATGTGAATGTGAATGTGAAAAGTTGAAGATCAAGAATGATGTGAATGTAAAAGTTAAATTAATAAATAAAATGTCAATATTGAAATCTTAGTTGGAGTAGCTCTCACAATGTGAATGTGAAAGTTGAATGTCAAAGTTGACTTAAAATTTGAAAGTAGTAAATTTTATCAATATAAAAATTGAAATTAATAAATTTCTATACAATTTGAAATTAATAAATTTCTTCAACTATATAGAGATCTGAGTCCTATACTCATTACTAAAAAATTAGTCAATATTTTTTACATATTAATAAAAGTCATATATAAACATATACATAGAAATTAATAAATTTCTTTAACTATATAAAGTTATGAGTCCTATACTCATTACAAAAGTCATATATAAACATATACTACTCATTACTAAAAGATTATTCAATATTTTTTATATATATAAAAATCATATATAAACATGTAGAAAGAAGACTAATGAATAACTTTTTTAGCATCTACTTTCTACATATTTATAAAAATCTTATATGAAAGATTGTAAAAGCTATTGGAGGAGGCCCATGAATAAAGCTATTATAGAATGCCCATGAATAATTTACCTTTTCAATAAGATTATTAATCTTAAAATAAATAATCTAATTATGAATAATCTAATTATGAATGGTTAAATAATCTACACTTTTAGAGTAAAATGCAAAGAAAATATATTATTACAATTCTATATAAACATGTCAAGGATTTATAAAACAAGTTCTTAATAACAAGCAAAAACCTTTCAATTCTGAGATTTTCCTTAGATACAAAGTATCATTTAAATATCTAATTAAGCGCAACATTTGGAGAATATATACAAAAGTGTTATTACTAGTAACATAGTTCTTATATGCATAAGAAATAAGAAATAGTAGCCCAAACTATCATATTTATAAGATTTAAAGTTAGTTAATTGCATATATAATGGGTATCGCTTTAACTTCAAACAAGTTACTTCTCAATAATAGATCAAGGATATTCAACTATCCTTAAATTTAAACTTGACTGTCACGACTAATTCTATTATTGATAATCAAATTTAAATTTGAGTTTTGAAAGTGAAACAACTCTATTAAATTTGATTATTCATTCAAGATTTATGTGAATCATTTGAATCTCTATCATCTTAAACTTGGTGGTTTGACCAAAAATATCTTACTTGTTGTTGAACCAAGTTCCCTAGTCTTAACAATTGACTCAATCTTACTTAAGTTGTGAATCCCCAACAATATTAATATATTGACACACCTTAGTCAAAACATCAATAATTTTTTAATGAGTCATAATACTTGAGAAAAATTTGACCCAGATACCACCACCCTTGAGATAAAATGATATTGAATGTCAATATACTTCAACCTCATGTGAAACTTGGAACTTTTCAAGCATGCACATAAATTTTAACTATCACAATAAACAAACCTTGACTTGTCACTAACTAGACTTAGTTTTCCATATTGTCAATGAAGCTACATAATTCCTTTCATTCTTTTGACATAATCATGTACTCGACCTTCATGGTCAAGAATGTAGATGACGATTAAATCTTATTGAAATATAGATTGTTCCTACAAACAATATGGAGGCATATCTAAAAGTCAACTTCTAGCAATGTTGAAGGTAATTAGTTACACCATCTACTTGTCACACCTACTATAGTAGAGAAAAAATTCCTTAGTTCACAACAATTACCAAAAATTCTCTTGACCACAATCCATGCTCATTATTGGGATTGACAAGAAAACTATCTAACTACTCCTAAAACATAGAACCACCAAATCATAATGGGCTAAAGTATTTGTTCCATCAACCAAACTTGAATGCCCATGGATGAATTTATTTTTCCAATTGATATCTACTTTCTAGATATTAATAAAATTCATATATAAAATATTGTTAAAAATGTTGAAGCCAGAAGGCCCATGAATAACTTGCTTTTTCCATAGGATTATTAATCTTAAAATAATCTAGCATATCCCCGAAGCAGGGGAAAGGAACGCCAAACAAAATCTAGGGTATATATGTTGGAAAATAAAGTTTTTTCCCTTAAACTACAATGGGTTTCACTGTTATTACTCACCATATTTTGTTTCCCTTTTTAAAGTCCATATATTTCATGGATGTCATTTTCCATTTATAGTTACCTAACTCCTCTTAAGCAAAAAAATCAACAAAAATCAAACCATTTTGATGATGAAAGGAGGTGAAATGGTTTTTCCCAAAAAACAATCTTGGTTAACTTGGTTCAATGATGAAGCCTTGCACTCTCTTGTGTTCAATTTTGAAACCTTGCGCTCTCTTGTGATTAAACATCCAAGGAATCCCTACCTCAACATGCCTACAACAACACTCTCCACAAACATATCACACTGAAATCCATTTGTAATCAATTATCTATATATGGGTATACCCTACTTCAAATCTACGAGGCTGGAAAAGGCCAAGAGAATAGTGGAAAACGTTTTCAAGCTTGGCCTCAACCCCTTTCAGTTGCATTTGTTTGAAACCAAGAAGTCAACCCCTCCTCTTAATCAACCAAGGAAGTTGGACTTACTTCAAATGAAATTAGTCAAAATTTGGTACATTTGAAGCCAAAGAAACTTTAAATGATGATCAAAGACAAAATAACATGAACATATAAGCATTTAATGGTGACAGGGTCGAAGAAAAAACCCCAACCTTGGCTTGACTGCAACTCAAAGGGTTACTCTTCTTGTTGCTATGCTCGCTACTCCTCCTATGTGCCCCATTTTCTTCCCTTCACCCCAAGGAAAGATGATGAAGCCACACAAAAGAGAGAATCAAAACCCCATTCTCAAATATAACAAGCCCTTTTCAACCACTTTCCTTGCCCTTCGCTTCATTTTCTCATACCACTTGTTACCCCCACCGAAGATGTAATCGATAGACTCCATGTAGTTGTAGAGCATGGATATTTTCTAGTCCATTAGATCCTCGACCTTGACGAGGATGATCATCGACCATGACTTCTTGATCGAGAGCACAAAGTCCTTGGGATCATATTATCCCTTTAGGGGTAGGTCACCTTTGTCCTAGGCACGCTCCAGGGTTTCATCCACACTAGTTGTGTGGCTATCTCCACCACCTTCTTGACCATAATCTCACTAACGACATTAACCAATAATGCATCCATCACATTATCGGGTTGCAAATAGACACATGTGGCACTTGTTGATATGTTGTGGATAGATGCATGTGGCACTTATTTATATGTTGCAGACAGATGATGAAATTCTCTGGAGAACCTCCCCTAAAAAGAACACCTTCGATGTAATTAGTATAAAAGTGAATTGCACACCCAAATTAACCTTCGATAATATATTAATATTAGCATGTAATTTCTCTTTCTCATTTCTTCACTTTTGGCAATTTTAGGAATTGATAATGAGACATCAACTTGTAAATGTGAATTTATCATCCAAATTATCCTTTTTTGGTTCTAAAGCGATCTGAGACAAAGAAACACCCATAACTTATTAAGCATCTTAATGATCCACTCCATACAAATAGTCTGCAAAGACTTGAAGGGAAAATAATGGATAATATAAAGCAACATTATGTAACACTATAACTGAATTTTTCAGTCCATTTTCAAATGAAGTCAATTTCAAGATAATTTTTAAAAATAAAAACTCCAACGGAAGTCACCAATGCCACTTTTGTAAGATTCAAACTACCACACACAAAAGCAACATAAAACATCCTAGCTTTCTTCACATTCTTATTGAAGATTACTTGGATTTTGGTTTTGTGTGATTTATAGGGAAAACGAACAGAATTTTAAAAATATAGTGAACTATAACACTATATAGATATGATGTAACGAGTCAATGAAAGCATGAAAAGACTGAATCCTGGGAGAGACTGTTACAAAATCTACAAAATTAAAAAATATAGTGAACTATAGCACTGAATAAATATGTTGTAATGAGTCGATGAAAGCATGAAAAGACTGAATCCTACGAGAGACTGTCACAAAATCTGAAAAAATATTGCTTCCCCAAAATCACCTATTGAATCCCTTGATGAGTGGCCAATGATGTCGAAGAAAACATGATACATTCCCTCTTTCCATTTGAAATTCATAAGCCCCTGATGCACAAGAGATTCCTCAAAATAATTATCTTGTCTAGCAAGGATAAACAATCACCAAGTTCAAAGATGAAACAATCACCAATCATTTTGTTCCCAATGTGAGATCTCTCCAAGATTCACAAACACCTCTAGGGGTTCATTAATAGAATGATAATTTTTACATTTATTCCATTCCTAATTATAGCTTTATTTTGCATCAACTCTACTTCTCTAGTTCTTGTTATACCTGTAAATGAAATGTGTGTGAACTTTGGAAGTACCCCAACAATATGCATAGATAAGGGCACAAAAGAGAAACAAAGATCAAGATAGAAGGTTGGATTGCTTGATTGCATTAATATTAAAGACAAATTCAACCAAATCAAATTCAGGATATGGTAAACATAGATACACGGTATTGATTGTATCTCCTTCCCCTCATAAATGAAACAAAAAGGAAGCACCTGATTAATTCACATCACTTCGAAACCATATTTACAAATGAGAAGTCTATTGTAATTCTATTAAATGAATGCCTTGCTAAGATCTGTGCAATCACAAACTACACCAGTCATTGGGCATATCACTTTTCCATTGTTTTTCTTTGTCATTTCATCCAAATCATGTTGCATTGCAATGGACAAAAAATAAGTAAATAGTCTAATCATGTCCCATAACATATAGAGAATAGAAAAACTACCTAGTTATATATAAATTAAGGTGTGAATGAAAAACACATATACATCATTTATGCACCTTAATTTATATATAACCATATACATCATTTATGCACCTTAATGGTAATTTAGGGTTAGGGAGTTGTGGATAGGGGTTATTGTGATCAATGAAATCCTTCACATTTGGACATTGTCATTGGAGAAAATGGAGGCGAGTACAAGCTTGCATTGTTCTATCTTCTGCCTCTGATCAATAATAGAGGCATTGCTTTGGAGAGCGCTCTCTATTTTTCCTGCCACCGTCCTTGAATTTTCGCTGCTTTCTTTGTTCGCAAATGGATTTTCCCTCAATCTATTTGAATGGTAAGAATGTATCAGGGTGATTTATCTCTTCAAAAGGAAAAATACAAATGATCTTTTCAAAATACCTCCTCCACCACCTTGATCACGACAACCTAGCTACCTCCTCTATTGCCTTTCAGTGCCCAAAACACATCATCACCTGCATTCGACACTTGTTGATAGGTTGTAGTTAGACCCACGTGACATTTTTTATTGACTATGGATAGAAGCACACAAAACTTGTTAATACGTTGCAGATAGACAACAAAAGGCTCTAGAGGAACCTCCCCTTAAAACAACGCCTTCGATAGTTCTCTCAAGGACTACCAATGCCATAAGCAGATTTTGTACTAAACAAAATAAAATGGAGTTATGAAGATTTCAATTTTGAAGAGAAGGAGATGTTTTTTGACATTGGTTGTTTGTTTGTGGGAGAAGACAATGAACTATATATTCGAGCATTGGATGGATTAGGTTTTTATGACGACATTCAGGATTGTCTTGAAAGACTCAATCAAAAGTGTCCTCTGTATTTTGATGATACTGTGGAGTATGAAACTGAAGATTGCATAAGCTATGAGCCTAGGGACATATCTGGTATGTGCTATTACCTGTCAGCCGAATCATTACCACACTGGAGTCCTAGAGTTAGAATGCAAAATCAAGCCAGGGAATTGGCGAGAGATATTGTCAAAGAAGAGTTTTTCTCAATGCACAAGCTATTCTGGCTTAGTTACTCAACTGATTTTGTAAACTTGTTGTAGGTATGCCTACTTAGTCTCTTATCATTTGTTTATTATGAAAAAAACAATTTCAGAGAAAATTTATTTTGAATTTGAATGTGCTTGTTAGGATGGATCAGAATAATAGGATTATATTGATGTGCTAATCCTTACTTTTTGCATTATCTTTCTTTTATTTATATCATGAGAGGAACATTTTTTTCCTTTTTAAAAACATAGTCATGCTCCTAAGACTTTTGTTTATTCATATCTTAATATTATAGGCCCTAGAATCCGTCTATTTTGATCCCTCTCCAATAAAAAGTTATGTAATAGGCTCAAGTGGGTATGGAAATCAACATCCCACAAACACCAAATTGAATAGAATCCAACTCCCTATATCNTTTATTCATATCTTAATATTATAGGCCCTAGAATCCGTCTATTTTGATCCCTCTCCAATAAAAAGTTATGTAATAGGCTCAAGTGGGTATGGAAATCAACATCCCACAAACACCAAATTGAATAGAATCCAACTCCCTATATCTATAAATGGATTTACACTATATATTGTCAATTGGTTATCTGTTGGAAACATAATTGAGCACAATGCCTTTACTTTCATATTATTAAACTGTAACTTACATGCTTCACACGATCATTTACCTTATTTCTCAGGAAGGAATCCCTCCTTGTGACCATATTTCTCTAACTTTGTAGATACCATGATAATGATAAGGTTGTGGCTCATTTCCTAAAGGAACAACCCTGATTCTCTCATCACCTTTACCAAATTTAAATTTCACTGTGTTTACAACAACTCTCTATATGTGAGCAGGAATTTTCAATGAAAATTACCCCTTGGAGGAACATAAATCATAAAATGAATGAACAAATGCAAAAAATAGAACAAGATGTAGTGTAAACTCTGTAAGCCTTAAGTGGATCTGACAATTTCTTTCCTTGCAAATATCATAGATAGCCTGTCAAACATGTGTAATCTTTATAGGGCCAAAATAGATTGATTGAAAAATGAATACCTTCCATCAATAGTCCCAGACATTCAACTATCATATTTTATTTCTTTTGTTGCCAAATTCTGATGGAACATAACGTTACAGGAATACTACTCATAGAAGAAGACATATGGGTGTTTTATGTTTCTTATAGTATAATGATACATAAACACAAGGAAAAAGAAAGAATAAGATTGATAATAGGCACCGCATGACAGATTTAAAAGTGAACTTTTGACTACCAATAATCTTCTCATATTGGTTGATATTATCCTTCATAGTTCAACTGCTTCATAGTTCAACTGAACAACTCCATTATTGACCAATGATGCATTCTATGAAACATTATTTATTCCATGTGTAGCCTTCTTATGCTAACAATTGAACATTTGGCAAGCATCATACATGTTTCATCCATCATCTAGAGGGCAAGGAAAAACTCTCATTCAGGCAGTAGTAGTTTGCAATGAGGGATTTCTTCAAAGTTCACAATTTATTTATTCTTCTAGGGATATCAAATATAACATTTGCATGCTTCAAGTCCTCTACTTGCATGGTTGTATTCCAGTTACAAGGATCTGCATCGTGCAACAGTTGCACAACTTCTCTCATAGAAGGCCGCACAGTTAACAATTTGTGTGTGCAAGACACTGCAATTCTCAAAGCTCGAACAATTTCTTCCTTAAATGACTTGGAAATCTTTGACTCAAGAACCAAAAATGCATCTTCATTCTCATAGATTTTGTGTGAAGCCAAATAAACAATATCCTTGTTCTCCCCAAACTCTGGTTCAATGGGTTGTTTTCCAATTATGACATCCAACAAAACCACACCAAAATTGCAAACATTGCTCTTCTCTGTGACCTTTAAGGAGTATGTATATTCTTTGAGAAAAATAGATAAACAAGGTACAATTTAGGGTTCATCCATTTGCAAGAAATATCAATAACCGAGTATCTCAATAATGTTAAAGATCAAGGACTGCAAAACCTATTACAAAAACACACTATGCAAGATCAGAAAGAAAGCATTGTGTGGGAAACATCAAGGAAAAGAATGGAACACATAATATGTTGGAAAAAATAGTGTAAAGACTTACCATGAGAAATATAACCATGAGTGCCTACAAAATTTGTTGTTGAATCCCCTCTGTTGCAAGCTTGAAGAACTTTTGCAAACTTTTGCAATAGAAAAACAACAATCTTACAATCTAAATTATCTGTCTTACAATGTAATTTAGCTCATACTGTCTTAGTGACCTGAAGCACTCTACAAATCACATCAAATCCAAGTAAAACATAAAAATTGCCTTTAGGTGCCCTAAAGAGAGGGAAGGCAAGCCCTTGAAAAATTTGAGAACTCTACCCAACCATAGGAAACATATCCTTTCCAACAGATCCACAAATTCATGATGAACATACAAACATATGCACATTATAACAAAAAATCACAACTTACCTCCAGCCAAAGGGCATTCCTACTTGGAAGCTAATAAACCAATGGGCATAAACTCCAATACTATTGTTCCTCCAACCATTGTGTCTGATTCCTCTCAAACCCAACCATGAATTTTGAAATAAGCCTCTGCGATCTACCTCTTCTTTATCGGTTTCACAGACCCTCTCCCACAACACCCCGATAGAGTCCTTGGACCGAATTTTTTTTCCAGAGAGGAACTCCATCCGATTGCAAGAAATTTTATTTCCAGAAACAAATGGAGAACCAAGGAAATTGGTCATTCACAGCCAAATTTAAAGGGTCCCAACCCACTGGACTTTGATCCCATCCGGTCCCGATGCGTCGGAGGCTGTGAAACCATAAAGGAATTATGAAGGAATTCCACTGCACTAGAAAATAGAACATATTTGATTTTCATTTTGATTTTCATTTACAATTCATTACTCTCAGGATCAAAATAATGCAATGAATATATATTCATTACAATTCTATATAAGCATGTCACACAAAGAAAAAAAATATAATACAAGTGTATAAAATAAGTCCTCAATGGAAACCAAAAACATTCAATATTTTCCTTAGATACAAATGTACCATTTAAATATCTAATTAAGCATAAAATTTGGAGATAGATATAATATCATGATATATATGAAACAAAGTGTGATGTATCATTTAAATATCTAATTAAGTACAAAATTTGGAAATAGATATAATATCATGATATATGAAACAAAGTGTGATTTCTAATAAAACTTACACCCTTTAGAAAGTTCTCATATGCATATGAAATACTAACCCAAATTATCTTATTGTTAAGATTTAGAGTTAGCTATTTGCCTTAGATAATGGGCATCAACGTTAACTTCCACCAAGTTAGTTCTCAATAATATATCAATCCCTTTCAATTAACCTCAAATTCAAACTTGAATGCCACCAAACAATTCTACTATCTATAATCAAACTCAAACCTGATTTTTGAAAGTGAATCAACTTTGCTAAATTTGACTACTCATCCAATATCTATGTGAATCATTTGAATCTCTATCATCTCAAACTTAGTGTTTTAACAACAACAAAAATATCCTACTCAGTGGTGAACCAAGTTCCCCTACTCTTGAAATCGACTCAATCTTGCTTAGGTTATGAATCCTAAACTGAGATCAACTCCAACAATATTAGTTTATTGACACCCTGTTAGTCAAAACATCAATAGTCATTTAATCAGTGATAATACTTAAGACAAATTTCACCCAATTCCACCACCTCTAAAATAAAATGCTATTGAATGTCAATATACTTCAACCTAGTGTGAAACTCGGGACTCTTTGAACATGCATAATCGTTTTAACTATCACAATAAATAAAACTTCACATGTCACTAGCTAAACTCAATTTTCCAAGGAGTTAATGAAGATAAATCATTTCTTTACATTCTTTTGACACAATGATGTGCTTGACCTTCATGGTTAAGAATGAAGGTGACAATTAAATCTTACTAAATCATAGATTGCACCTACAAACAATATGGAGGGATATGTAGAAGTCAACTTTTGAAAATCAACATTCGCTTCCCAATCAACAATGTTGAAGGTAATTAGTTTGAACATTTACTTGTCATACCTACTATAGTAGAGAAAGAATTCCCTAGTTCACTATGAAAATTATCTTGACCACAATTCAATGCTCATTATTAGGATTGACAATAAATCTACAAACCGCTCCTAAAACATAGACATTCTAGATCATAATGGATTGAAATATTTGTTCAATCAACCTGACTTGAATGTCGAGAAAGCACAATGGTTAGAATTTCTCTGTGAATTTGATTTTGAAATCATACATATAAAAGGAAATGAAAATAGGGTTGGAGAGTCACTCAACAAGAAAATGAATATGAAATCTATCAACATTTACAAATTTGATTTGAATATTAAAGTGATAGAGTCCCTTGTTTTTGATGAACATTGTGCCCAAGTGAAAGTGGGACAACAATAATATAAACCAGAGCAGAAGTATGAAGGTTATTGACTAAGTGATGAAGGAGTTCTTATTTACGAGAACACAATGCATATTCCCAACTCAATAGAGATGAGAACCATCATCATGGATGAAATCCATAAGAGATCATATTCAAGTCATCTATGCTACCCAAAAACGATTGCTTTAGTAAGAAAGTAATAGTTTTGGCTTGGAATGAAAAAACATGTTTTTTGCATAGATGATTTTAGGGGCCAAATTTCGAAAATGGGCTAATTTTACATGCTTTTTTCCCAAAAAATGATTCGCCAATTTCCATTTTTTCTAAAAACGATTAGCCCAAATTCTACAGAATAAAATTATTTTACCTTAAAAATCACCAAAATTTATAGAAACTATATAAAATCCTTAGAAATTTGAATATTTTTATAAAATTGTCGCCAAGCATTTTATATTTTTCATATTAAGGACTAGTAAGATTAGCCCAAGTTTCTACATTTTAATATAAATCTCCATCCTTAAAATCATCCCTGGTTTTTGGATACTGTAACGCCCTGTTTCCCCCCATTCTGTAATTATAACTATGAATTAATGTCACCGTGAGTTGCAACATGGATATTTGTCCATTATAAGACTAGAATGGACATTTTCAATCATTGTA
>ML809005.1:97409-113248 GCA_009831015.1 Picea engelmannii
CAGCAGTTGGCAGCTTGATGTATGCAATGGTTTGCACAAGACCAGATATTGCACATGCAGTGGGAGTTGTGAGAAGGTATATGAACAATCCAGTTAAAGAACATTGGGAGGAAGTAAAGTGGATTCTCAGGTATTTGAGAGGTACTACTACACATGCATTGTGTTTTGGAGGTTCAGACACTTTTCTACAGGGATATATTGATTCAGATATGGCAGGTGATAAAGACAACAGGAGGAGCACCACAGGGTATGTTTTTACTATAGGTGGAACAACAGTAAGTTGGATTTCGAAACTGAAAAAGGCTGTTGCACTTTCAAAAATAGAGGCAGAGTATGTTTCTACTACAGAGGCTAGTAAAGAGTTGATTTGGTTACAAAGTTTTATGGAGGAATTGGGAAAGAAGCAAGAGAACAACATGTTGTATTGTGACAGTGAGAGTGCCATTCACCTTGCAAAGAACTCATCCTTCCATTTGAAGACTAAGCATATACAGTTGAGGTACCACTTCATATGATCCACCTTGGAATATGGACAATTGAAGCTGGAAAAGATACACACTAGCTAGAATCCTGCAGACATGTTAACAAAGGGAGTAACCAGGGAGAAACTGAGTTCTTGCTCAGTTTTAGTTGGTCTTCAAGAATGAAGATGAAGATGAGAAATTTGACAGGTCCAAGAAGGTTCAGAGTCCAGCATATACATCAGCGGTGGAGTTGTTGAGATCAGTCTCCAAGTGGGAGATTGTTGGTTGAGGAGCCTGATTATCTTCCTGATTTAGAGGTCTTTTACTTTCAGCCGTGTTTATACCCCATGAAGTATTTACACCCCAGAAGTATGTACACTCTTCCATGCTGGGGAGTGCAGAGGGGGGGTACCCACTTTGCGGGGTCCGGGGAGGCTATCCCCCCAGCTGGGGGGTCTGGGGGCAAGCGGGCCCCCAGTGGGGGTTCGGGGGTGAAGCCCCCGAAGAAAAAATTGCCTTGTAAAAGTATATTGTAATTTCATTGTAAATCTAGACCGTTCATTATAAGGTCGCAGATCTAATGATAGAGATTATGTTAGGGTTTTTTTCCCTATAAGGAAACCCTCTTTTATGAGGGAAATGTATTGCAGCTATGTAGGTTGGCAAGTATTGTATTCTAAGTGAGGATACTATGAGAGAAAGAAGAGGAAGTTACAACGGGTTTTGCTGTAGGTTGTATCCCTTCATTTTGATGGATAATAATAAAGAAAGGACCTGGCAATTTCTCTGGTGGACGTAGCCCACACTGGGTGAACCACATAAATCTATGTCTCTCTTGTATTGTGTATCTTCTGTGTTTTATTTCCGCATTTGTTTTATTTTATTGCTCCGCAGTCCTGTTTTTCTAACACAAATTCTCTAGCACCAACTGGAAGGAGGAACCAACCCCCTGATTTAAAAGAACTAACCTGAAGGAAGCTCCAAATCCTTGAATTCTCTAGCTACAACTAGAAGGAGGCTATGGCCCCTTGATTTACAGGCACCAACCTGAAGGATTCTCCAACTCCCTGATTTGTCCGACACCAACCGAAAGGAGGGTACGACCCCCTAATTTGCATGAACCAACCTGAAGGAAGCTACAACTCCCTAAATTATTCAACATCGACTGAAAGGAGGCTAAAACCCCCTTTCCTTGTCCCATCCTACCGCCCTGAAATATAAGTGTAGACTCAAACTATCACTACCATCGATCAACTTGTAACTATCATTGTCATTGATAAAATAACCAACCTATCATTGTCATTGTCACATCGACCTATGACTACCATTGTCACATCAACCTATCATTGTCACTGTCACATAAAATTGTGGATAACATTGCCACATCAACCTATCACGGACGATCAACCAATCATCAAACTCGTCACTGTCACTGATATACCATAATCAACCAACTATAACCAGATCCACTCATGTACCACAACCATGTAGCAGAACTTGTACCATACCATGTTCATCAACCATGTACCAAAACCTATAACATACCATGTACATCAATCATATACATCAACCATGTACCTCAACCATGTACAAAACCTATACCATATCATTCATCAACCATGTACCATACCAAGTATATCAACCATGTACCATATCACATACATCAATCATGTATCTAATTTGTACCATCTCATGCATTAAACATATACCATATCACTCATGACATGTCATAATCATGCCATACACCATGTACCATAAAATATCATCAATGAAGTGCCTCAAGCATAACCAAGATAGCCAAGATATGCTTCTAATCAATGTACTATAACACCACTAGGGTGTACCTAGACATGTACCAACTTCACCAAGACATGCCTCAAGCATTTTCCACAACATCTAATACATGTACCTCAAACATGTGCCATACAATCATCAAGAAGTGCCTCAAACACGCATCAATATCACCAAGAAATGAACCTCATACATGTACCAAGAATATACCTCACACCATGCACCAAATATGTGCCTCAAGCATATACCAATGCCTCAACAAGATACCAAAGGAATGGCCATCACATTGTCAACATGTAATCAAGATGTACCTCAAACCATGTGCCTCAAGCATGTGCCAACATCCATAAACCATGTACCAAGAGATACCATCAAACATGTGTCATATCACTCATGATATTCCTCAAGCATATACCATACAGTAAACCATATTCCAAGTATCCAAGATGTTTCTCAAAGAATATACCAAAAATCACAAAGACATGCCTCAACCATGTGCCAACCTTCCAAGATGTAAGCCTTAAAACACATAGAATAACATACCTTTAGAACTGTAGCTGACCTGATACATGTGATTTCAGACCTGTAGCTCTTCCTCAACCTCAACAACCTAGCACTAGCATTCTCCTTCAAATTTGGTTTAGCTTTGCAGGACTAACCCATGCATCACATAGGGCCTCACAAGACAAGTGTCTTACAACACATGAGGGTGACTTGTGGGACACTAGTAGCCTGACCCATAGGGGTCAACCAAATTAGGGTTTCTTAGAAACCCTCACTCTCCTCTTCAATCTTGAGACTTCTGCACTCCTTACTCTTTCACTACCTCGGACTAGCTACCTCAGATTTGCCAAATAGATCAACTATTCTCACATGACAGATATTCAATAAAGTTGTGTGTGTAAGAATGCGAGGTTTCATGAAGTGTATTTATACTTTTCCATGTGACTTATTTCCTTAACTTTAGGGCCGACCTAAAATTTCTTGTTATAACCAATTTACCCTTTTAATCAATGACTTGTAATTGTTTAGGGGCTTCTTAACAATTCTTTAGGGCTTCCAACTTCATGAACTCATAACTTATCAACCGCGAGGACATACATGATGCTCCACCTATCGTTGGAAATGACATGATGAGGACTATCCATATATGATTGCATTACTTGAATTTTCAATGTCCTTCATCTCCTTATTCCTCAAACAACTTCAAGATTCATGACCACACTTATGGGGATTCTTGTATACTTTTTCAAAGTGTCTTCCCATGAGGACCATGCTTAAGGATATGCCACAAGGGGACCACTTTGGAGACTTCTTCAAATGCACCAATCACATTTGTTGACATCAATGACAACTACTTTTGTTGACATAAATGACAAACAACATCAATGGAAACCTACTATCCAACACAATGCTCATCATTGGGATTGAAAATTAATCTACCAACTTCTCTTAAAACATAAAAATACCAAATCATAATGGAGTAAAGTATTTGTTCCATCAACCAAACTTGAATTCCCATGAATAAATTTGTTTCCATCGATATTTTCTTTCTAAATATTAATAAAAGTCTTATGTAAAATATTGTTAAATATGTTGGAGCAAGAAATCCCTTGAATAACTTTCTTTTTCCATAGGATTACTAATCTTAAAACAAATAAGATAATCAATAAATGTCAAAGAATATACACTTGTACAATTAGGGTTAAAAGGATTAAAATAATTCAATGAAGACATATTCATTACAATTATATATAAACATGTCACACAAAGAAGGAAAACATAGGACGAGTGTTTAAAATAAATCCTCAATGGCAACCAAAAACATTTCAACACTAATATTTTCCTTAGATACAAAGGTATCATTTAAATGTCTAAGCACAATATTTGGAGATAGATATAATATCATGATTTATGAAATAAAGTGTGATTTCTAGTAAAACCTACACCCCTTGAGAAAGTTCTCATATGCATATGAAATACCAACCCATATTATCCTATTGATAATATTTAGAGTTAAATATTTGCATTAGATAATGGGAATCACTTTAACTTCCACCAAGTTAGTTATTAATAATATATCAAGTACCTTCAACTAACCTCAAATTCAAACTTGAATTCCACCAAATAATTCTATTATCTATAATCAAACTTAAACCCAATTTCTGAAAGTGAATCAACTTTGCTAAATTTGACTACTCATTCAAGATCTATGTGAATCATTTGAATATCTATCAACTCAAACTTTGTGTTTTGAAAACACCAAAAATATCCTACTCAGTGATGAACCAAGTTCCCTTACTATTGAAATTGAATCAATCTTGCTTAGGTTGTGAATCCTAAACTGATATCAACTCCAAAAATATTAGTTTATTGACACCTCGCTAGTCAAAACATCAATAATCATTTAATCAGTCATAACACTTAAGAAAAATTTCACCCAATTCCACCACCTCTAAAATAAAATGCTATTGAATGTCAATATACTTCAACTTTATGTTAAACTTGGGACTCTTTGAACATGCATAATCAATTTAAATATCACAATGAACATGTAAATGTGTTGAACCTGCATAGAATAGATCTAGTTAAACAATAATACACACATTTGTAGAGATAATTTGAGAAAGAAGAAGAAGGAGAGAAAGAATGGAAGAATTCCAATTAACCATATTCCACACTCAAAGAGTGAATAATTTACAATAGATATAGGTTACATGAGTAACTAGTGAGCCATAGTGGTGGTATAGAGTGATCTAGACACACACCAATAGTTACGAGAGTAAAATGCCACTTAGTCTAGTCTCTCAATCAACGACGAGAGTGAACTACCACCTAGTCTGAGTTAACTAGTCTATCAATATTTAGTTAACTGACTGAAACATAGTGTAGTGAGGAGTAGATCAAGGAATCAAGGGTAATGCGCCAATATGGTGATGAAACCAAGGCAAGTGTGCATTATGATGGTGATGATCCCAATGTTGCATGGTGAAAAAACCAATGTAGCATCTAGACTCAACTCAACTAGTCAAACTAAACTGCCAACTGAAGAGAATATTCTCCCTAGAGGAATATTCTCCCCTAAAATATAGGAGACTAGATAATGACTAATTATGACTAATAAACAAGGAAAAACCTTAGGAAAAATACATCCTAGGTGTGTGTGACGTAACTCCAATAGAACAAACCTTCACATTTCACTAGCTAAAATCAATTTTCCAAGGAGTCAATGAAGCTAAATCATTTCCTTGCATTCTTTCGACAAAATCATGTACTTGACCTTCATGGTCAAGAATGAAGGTGACAATTAAATATTACTAAACCATAGATTGCACCTATAGACAACATGGAGGGATATCTACAAATCAACTTTTGACAATCGACATTCCCTTCCCAATCAACAATGTTGAAGGTAATTAGTTTGAACATCTACTTGTCATACCTACTATACTAGAGAAAAAATTCATTATTTTAGTATGAAAATTATCTTGATCACAATTCAATCCTCATTATCAGAATTTTCAATAAATCTACCAACCACTCCTACAACATAGAAATTCGAGATCAAAATGGACTGAAATATTTGTTCAATCAACTAGACTTGAATGTTGAGCAAGAATGACAGTTATAATTTCTCAGTGAGTTTGATTTTGAAATCATACATATAAATGGAAAATAAAATAGGGTTGGCAGATTCACTTAGTAATAAAATTCATATGGAAGCTATCAACATTTGCAAATCTGATTTGAAGATTAGAGTGATAGAGTCTCTTGTTGTTGATGAACATTGTACCCAAGTGAAAGAGGGACAACGATAATAGAAACCGAAGCACAAGTATGAAGTTTAACAAGTAAGTGATGAAGGAATTATTATTTACAAGGACATAATGCATATTCCGAACTTAATAGAGATGAGAACTATCATCATGGAAGAGATCATATTCAAGCCATCTAGGCTATCGAAAAATGATTGTTTTAGTAAGAAAGTAATAGTTTTGGCTCAGAATGAAAAAGCATGTTGTTGGATACTGTAACACCATTTTTTACCTCACCTATAATTATAACTGTGAATTAATGTCATCATGAGTTGCGATGGGGATATTTGTACATTATAATACTAGAATGGAAATTTTCAGTCAATGTAAATAAATTTATTTTGTTAATGAAATATTGTTGAATAAATAATTGAAAGGTGGAGCACTGATACTAACCATTATTCCATGAGTGGAAACTGGTGAGGGGGATTTGGGGTTCACCTTGAAAATTATGCCTAGTCACCCTTGTCAAAACTTTTTTTTTTGGACATTTGAACTGGGAAATATTTTACACATTATCCCTTAAGCCCAAAGTATTTAATGAGAAATGGATTGGTTGAAATGTGACCTCCCTTCAATCATTGAATGCATGGTTTGGTAGTTGGAAATTCCTTAAACCAATTAATGCATGGAATGGGGGGGAAATTACGTCCATGAGAATTCATGGACAACCCCGAATGAATTGGGAAATCATGAACCTTCCAAGGGAAGTCATGCATAGAGAGATGAGGATATATGGGGGGAGAAACCAAAAGTAGAGAGAGATAGAGAAGAAGGAAGAGATAATTATGAGTGAGCCCATTGTTGGACTTGAGAAGATAAAAAAATAGACCTACCCTAAGCATAGAGGGTTGTGAATTTTATGCAATATGGGAGAGGAAACAACACTGAGAGGGGATCTTGTTGAGGCACTGTAGAGGAAGTGAAGGGAATCCCTTGTTCTTAGATCGCCAAGTGAGAATGCACTTGAGAAGTTGCAGTGGCCTTGGCATTGGTGGCTAAAGGGGTTCCTACTATTGAATATCTATGAAGGAGAGTGGCCTTCACACCCAAACCAAATTTCCCTAGTGGTATCATGGTTTGGCACGAGGGTGGATTATTGTAGAAATTATTAGTACAAAAAACCTTATGGTTGGGTGGAAAAGCACTCACCCTCAATCAATTGGATTGGATAGTAGATTTATGAATAGATAAGTGTTCATTTATGCTTTGTGTATTCAAGTGATTTGAATAAATTATTCTTGATTTGCATTCCTGAGATGATATGGATGCATAATCACGATGAATGAATGTATGCCTTGTGTTTCCTGCATAAACAACAATTTATCATCTATTTTTATTTTCCTATGAAAGGAAATCATATTTGTAAGTTAATGATTGAATTGAATGGATGATTTTGTAAATACCCATGTCGTGGATAATTTTCCATGTTGGTTATCTCCTCTTGAATGCAAAGACATATGGCCTACAATTCATGGCCAAGTTTCTAAGAATGGTATGATTTGTGTGAAGATTTATTCACTTAGGAAATTGTTGGATATCTTTAAAATTCCATAAATTGAGACTCGACAATGGTAGGGTTTAGTTATAGGTTCGCTCTATGAAATCTTCAAAAATTCAGTATTAGAGGATTCAAGCTATCGAATCCCTCTTCCTTCAAAATCATGTAATGAAAAGCCTCTTGTAAACCCCAAAATCTAGGTTGGTGGATCGCGCTGAAATCCAAATTTCCTTTTATTAGAAGTCCCGAATGAGGGAACCTGGATGTGAAACCACGAGGGTGGAACCTTTATGTGGGATCCTTGACCCATAGGAACCCTTAGTGAGGTTACATATCCAAGCGAATATCTGACACTATCTTGTAAAGTATTTTGGAGAAAAAAGTCGGATTTGGATAGTTAGTTTAAATGGGATTTTTGGAAAGTGCCAGATGTCGTATGCGATGTTAGCAATCGGTAATTTCTTTGGGATGCATCAAAGAAATTTCAAGGTAACCTACAAACTAAATTTAGGTTGGATTCTGACCCTTCCAACCAGAGAGGGATCTCTCAAACATGTAAAGAATGAAAATACTCAAAAAATATTTGGCAATGAGAACACAGGTCAGATTCTGCAATAGGACATGTTTTGTTTTAGTTTTTTAAATGGTTGGTAGGAAAAATAATAGAAAGGGAAACATTGGGAAATGGGGTCAAATCCTGAGATATACTATGAATATTAACACAACTAATGTACTCTTGAGGGAACAGATGCAAAGTAAGCATATCCTTCAACAATAAATAATATTCAAATGATGGCAAGACAAAAAAGAGAAAAGCCCATTACTAATGAGAGCATAAAAAAAAGATGAATTCTCAATTGTAACTTTAGAAGAAATAACATCAGGCTGACTATAATGAACAAAGCACTTAACAAAGAGTGAATTCTGGACCTGTAATCATTAAGCATGACAAATGCATTAACCATATGAAAGGAGCATCTATCAAGGATGAATTCCAATCATGTACTCCTAGCTATACTTAGAAGGAATAAAAGAAATAAAATGAATGTGAACTAGAGGAAAACACACTAAATAATACACCGTGATGAATCTCGACTATCAAAGAGCACTGTACTACTGTATTAATTCATAAGGACATTTTGAAAAATTTACACATGGTCCCTTCGCCTTCCTAGATGAAAGTCCCCCCCACTTTTCTCTACTCTTTTACAATGAAATATATAGCACTAAATGACCCTTTCTAGCTCACAATTTTGAACTCCAACCCATTTCCCAAAATAGCAACAGTTACAAACAGAACATGACACGTTTTAACTGATCTCTTGCTTTTTAGGAGAAAAAATAGGATTCAAAACGCCACCTGTAATTCTCAAACCGTAACAACTGTGTAAAATATGAGAACAATTTTTGTATATGAGCTTGTTATGAAGAAAAAACCTCTCTCAATTTCTTGAAATTTATCTCCAGTTGGTCGGGATACATGTCAAAAAAACATGTCTCGAACAAGAAATCATGAAACTGAAAAATAGGGCTCCAAGATTCCTTCGAATCTCCCAATCCGTGACACCTGTGTAAAAAATGAACAAGTTTAATGTTCTTGTGTTCGTGATTGACAATAACCTCCTTTGAATTTTAAAAATTCATTCTGGTTCACTTGGAAATTGTCCTGTAAATCTTCTTTGCTACTCAACTGCAACGAAAACTGTCTGCCACATTCTCTTTGAAATGCCACTTGTTCTTTTTCCAAATATAATTTTATTTATCCATATTCTCCTTAAATATTTGGGAATAATATATTTGAATAAAAATAATTCCCAAATATTTTTTATCCTGTAAAATTAAATTTCCATATTTTAATTCATGCCCGTGGTTTTGAAAAACCATTTAATGATTGCTTCCCGTGGTTTTGAAAAACCATTTAATGATTGCTTCCCGTGGTTTTGAAAACCATGTCTTGGTTACCATCTCCTCTAAAAATTCTCCATTATTTTTCAATTTGATTTTATGAATTCCATAAATGAAATTCAAAACCATCCATTGTTTCTACAAACCATGTCTTGTTTTGCCCAATAAATATTAACCATTTCATTGTAAAAACTATTTACTGGTTTTTTTCCCGTGGTTTTGAAAACCATATTTGGAAAATATCCCTTGATCTTCCCCTTTTACTTCTATAGAATTTTTCCACCATGAGTAAAAATTTCTTTATAGCATTGGAAACTTCATGGTTTATTTTGAAACTTACTTCTGGAAAATTCATCTTCATTTTACCTAGTAAATACTCACACCACACATTTATAAATTTAAATTAATACAAAAATGATATAGTGATAGTATTTCAGAGCTTGCAGAGAGTGGTTTTAATACTTACCACTCCATCTCCCAAAATGCATCATGTAGTAACACGCACTCCAACATAAAACATAGTGGTTTGGATTTTAGGACCACTTTAAAAAATTAACCCCCGTTCACTTTCAACCCCCGAAATGGATATGCACCCTCCATCCACCCTTTGAATTTTCCATATTAAAATATTAATTGAGATTCGTGCCCATGACTTGATGTGAATATTTTGGATTAAATATTAATATAAAATTAATCCCTGAAACACCAGCTGGTAACTACTCTGAACTAGACAATTTCGAATTCGACAAAGAAGGGTTTAACTTGGATCACTCAGTTTCAGAATCAGACGACATGGAGGATAATAATGATAATAAATAATAGAGAGGAAATCTACCTCCAAATAAACAACCTTGGTTGGCCAGAGATTCTTTGGAAATCCTAGGATGGGTACATAACCTCCCTCGACATCCAGAAAAAATAATTCCCAAGTTTTACCCTGAAACCTATGGATTGCCTAAAGAAAATATTAAAAAGTTCATAGTAGCGATAAGACTGATGAACGTACAACATGAGGACACATTATGTATATTGTTTCCTTATAATTTTGAGAACTCAGCATTGACTTGGTATTTTAACTTACCCGTAGGATCCATAACTGGCTGGATGAAGTTCCAAAAATATTTCTTAGACAAATTTGCAGCATAAACCACCACAGGATGGATGAACTCTTCGCCGCCACCATGAGTTCAAAATAAAATTTTAAATACTTTAACAAAAGTTTTACCACTATCTTGAATAAATTTCAACCTGAAGCTAAACTTACCCAAGAGTTACAAATTGAGTTATATGTTAATGATCTCCCCGCGTCTATTTCTATGTTTGTGAAAAGGGATGCCAAACATACCCTAGCAGAGAATTTCGAGGAATCCAAATCGATTGAATTCCAACTGAAAGGATGTAAAGAGAGCCAAGTCTCACTAGTTAAGAATGAAGTTCATCCTTTGCCCAGGAGAGGATTGTTGTTGAATAGACCTCCAGGAAAAAAAGTAGAACAAGGTCCCAAAAAAGGAAGCAGAGACATAGAAGACCTACAATGGATGATAAAGAAACTCTCGAATGAAATCATAGACATGAAGAGAAGTTTCGGGGAGGGAAACCAATGTCAAAGGCCTTATAAAACCTTTTTGAAGAGAAATCCACCTTTCAAAGCGATTGAGCCTCCCCCAACCAATTTAAACATCGATCTGGGTAATGTAGCCTCCGACTCTTTCTGTACATATCATCAAGAGAAACACTTTGAAAGAGACTGTCCCCAATGGGTGCATGCTATGAATTTAATGGCCAATCGGTCCCTAGATGAAGTTTCCCTTACTGAACAATCAAGCGGATCAGTATTAAATATATTTGATCAGGAGGAAGTTGAGTCGTTGGAAGAAACAACCATGTTGTTGTGGGATTCTGACTTTCCAATGTCTTCCGATGATATATTTGAGGTTCAAGAACCACTCACTGAGGTTTGTTCTGCGCAAACGCGAAGTAGGGGTCAGTTGGTCTCAAATGACCATACCATTGTCCAAACTTCAAGAGGAAAACAAACAACCGATCACCTAAAAAGAATTTTTGTCTCCCAACGAAATCCTATAAACATCCATACATGGAAATCACCCAAGCTATACTACAACATAGTAGAAGACTTAAAAAAGTTGAAGGCTAATGTGTCGTTCATGGACATGTGTATTATTTACCAGCAAAAGTACTTTTGGTTAGAGGATTTAAAGTCAATAAAAGATCCTATAACAAGCACTGACCAAGGGGAAGTCCCAACGCGCACAGAACTAAAAAATAAACCAAATGTGAATTCTTTCTCCACAGATAAAAAAGGAAAGCCTTTTGTCCCATCGTTCCTTTTAATGTTTGAAGTATTCAACATAAACCTCCATAATTGTTTAGTCTACTCAGAAGAATCCTCCAATGTCATTCCATTATCTATCTGCAATCAATTAAAGGCAGTTTTGCTCAAAAGTGATAAACACGTTATACAACTAAACATAAATCAGGTGAAATCTATTGGAGAACTCAAGGATGTCATGATCAGAATGGCTACACACCCAAAATTTGTTCAAGTAATTGACATCATTGTAGAGGATATACCATAAGCTTATGGACTTCTACTTAGTTAATATTGGTCTGAGAAATTGAATGGATACTTTAGCACGAACTGGGATCACCTCTGGTTTCCATTAAAGGGACATGCCAACATGATCATGATCGACAGGGAAAAATATCTCAAATATACTGTCACTGATTTAGAAGCCTTCAACGAACCCTCGTTGACAGATTTCCCTGTGCTAGGAAACTACTCCTGTGATTCTGATTTCAAAAATTTCTCGCCTCTCTCATATGATGTACCTATCACTCAAAACCCTGAAATGGATTTTCAAGTGAATCCACTAGTAGCGGCGGAAGAAATCCTCTTTTGTCAAGAACCTCTGTTGGAAACCACAAACAAAATAGGTGGAGGGGAGGAAGTAACTAGGCATGAAGAAGCTGATCATTTGCGCTCACAAGTTTGGACCATGTACTTTGATGGGTCTAAATCGAAAGACGGGTTGGGAGCAGAATGTATCCTCTTTGACCCAAAAGGGAAGTGGAATTTCTTGTCATGCAGACTAGAATTTGAATGCACTAATAATTTTGTCGAGTATGAAGCTTTGGTGCAAGGACTAAATAAATCCATAGACTTAAATGTTAAATAAATAAAGGTTTTTGGGGACTCTGAAATTATCTTCAGGAAAGTAAAGAATATTATACATTACAACTCGCCCCACCTGAGGAATTATCAATAGGAAGTGTATAGGCTAATAGAACATTTTGAGGCCTTTAATATTACAGTGGTTCCCATGACAAAGAATACTCTTGTTGATTCCCTAGCCACTGATGCCTCGAGGCTATCCCCTTTAGAAGACTATGAATCCTCCAGGTTCACTGTGGAACTACTCTACAAACCATCAGTTCCCAACAATATTTCTAATTGGAAGGTATTTGAATTAGGAGATGAACAAATTATAGGCTTCCTAACCAATCATGAAAATTTTAAAGACTTGGCTATTGACGATGAAGTATTCCAAGAGAAACTAGTAGAAATTGATTCCCATGAACAAATAGGTGAAATAGATCACTTTAGTAACAAACCAAAGTTTCACACGATACCGAGAGGGGTAGCCAATTTGGAGAACCTTTTCGACCCTAGGGAAAGATTTAAAGGGTCAACAAACACAAAAACATGGAGTTCTTGTCCAATATACGAGACTATAAATATAGGAACCCCGGAAAACCCTAAGAATATAAATCTAGGAAAGATATTGTCCAGAGAAGAAAGGAAATCCTATCTTAAACTTTTTAGAGAATATTAAGACGTCTTTGCATGGTCCTACCAAGAATTGAAAACTTATGAAACTCGCATTATCCAACACACAATCCTATTGAAATATGGAGTATTTCAACAGAATCTTAGTAAGTACCACCCATCTTTGGAACCCTCATGTATCACGAGCTAAAGAAATTATTAGATGTTAAGATTATCTTTCAGGTCAGGCACTCTGTCTGGGTAGAAAATTTGGTTCTTGTCAAGAAAAGTCTGGGGAAATTTTCCTGTGTGTAGATTTCATAAATCTTAATAGAGCATCAGAAAAGGATAACTACCTAGTCCCACCGATGGAACAACTCTTGCAGACCATATTTGCTTCTGATATTTTCTCCCTGCTAGATGGTTTTTCAGGCTACAACTAGGCTCTAATCTTAGAGGAAGACCGATTGAAAACTACCTTCCGAACCAAGTGGGGAACTTTTTCTTATAAATCCATGCCCTTTGGGATGGTTAATGCAAGAGAAACCTTCCAAAGGGCTATGGACGTAGCTTTTTGGGGATTGATTAACAAATGTGTAGTAGTATACTTGCACGATGTGACTGTGTATTCAAAGGACATAAAAGACCACATCCAACATCTAACCCAGATTTTCGAAAGGTGTAGGAAATATGGAATATATTTAAACCCTAAGAAAACTATATTTGGTGTCGAGGAGGGGAGATTACTAGGTCATATTATATCTCAGGTAGAAATTTTCATATATCCAGAGCGAATAAAGGGAATAGCTCAACTTCCCTTACCCCACAACAAAAGGCTATGTAATCCTTCTTTGGGAAAATTAATTTTGTGAGGAGGTTCATGCCCGATTTCACTGAAACGATCAAACCCTTAAAAAAATGATTTGCAAGGATGTTGATTTTAAGTGGGATGATGAGCGGAAGGTTGCTTTAAAAAATATCAATACTGCCATATCTCAAGCTCCAGTGCTGCGAAGTCTCGACTTTAGTAAATATTTTTTCCTCTATACTTTCACCTCCAACCAATCCTTAGTTGCATTCTTAACCCAGAAGGATGATGGTAACAATGAGGCACCAATATCGTTCATGAGAACTAATCTCCAAGGGGCCGAATTGAATTACCCTGCCATAGACAAGGAAGCTTATGTGATGTACAAAGAAATAAAACATTTATGATCTTACATCCTAAAAAATCACACCAAAGTCATCATGCCTCACCTCACAGTACGATCCCTATTCACTCAATAGGATATGGGGGAGAGAAGAGGGAATTGGATGGAAGTTGTCCAAGAATTTGATCTAGATATAAAACCTGCCAAACTGGTTAAGGGACAAGGAATGTGTAAAATGGCTGCAGAAGCTCATGATCAAATAAATGAAGGCTATGGGTGGGAGAATGAATTGGATTTATGGTGTAGTGAATATTTGTATGTTCCCCCAGGGAAAGAGTCTTGGTGTGGAAAATTAATTTACCTCCTGCATCATGGGACTTTCCCAGAAAACCTAAACCCTAAGGAAAGAAGAGCTCCCAGACTAAGATCGACACAATACTGCCTCATAAATTCAATACTTTTCCACATAAATTATGATGGGGTATTATTGAGATGTCGCGAACATGAAGATGCAGATAAGGTCCTGAAGGAGCTCCATTATGGTCCTACAGGTGGACACTTTGCAGGGAATACCACTACTCACATAATACTGAGAGTTTGCTATTACTGGCCTACTCTGTTTAGAGATGCTCATACATACGCTAGAAACTGTAAAACTTGTCAAATGAGTGCGGGGAGGGAAAGAGCAGTTGTCCCACTCTAACCATTGACCATATCCATACCATTCAAGAAATGTGGTTTAGATGTAATAGGGGAGAGTACCCCGAGTTCTTCAAAACAACATAGATACATACTGACCGTTATAGACTATTTTACGAAATGGGCAGAGGCCATCCCTTTGACTCACGTGAATGAAAAGGTGGTAATCCAATTCATAGAGAAATAGTTGATCATAGGGTTTGGTATGCCTTCCGTTATTGTTTTTGAAAATGCCACTTAATTTTCTTCCACCCTATTAACAGAGTTCGATCTAGACAAAGAAATCATAATTAGATACTCTGCAAATTACTATCCATTGGGGAATGGAGTGGTAGAATCAACCAATAAGAACCTAGTGAGACTCTTGAAGAAAACAGTTGCAGAAAATAAGAGGAATTGGCATAGATTGCTTCATAATTCATTATGGGTCGACATAGTAACACCCAAGGAAGCTATAGGGAACTCCCCATAATTTTTGGTATACGGACAAGAAGACATTCTCCCAAATGAGTTATATCTTCCATCTCTACATCTTTCTTAGGGATATAGAGGGAAAGCCTCATCAATTATTCAACAGAGGATTGATACCCTCCTCATGCTTGAAGAATAAAGGGAGAAAGAAAAATCAAAATTCATCGCTCATCAGCTGATAGTTAAAAGATGGTTTGACAAGCATAAGGCCAAAGAGAAGAGTTTTGAGGTAGGAGACTTAATATTGAAGTGGGA